>JAHHZJ010000148.1:0-58422 GCA_021437245.1 Aegilops speltoides | reverse complement strand
AAATGAAGTACTTTCAAGTACTACCATAGAATGGACAGATGTTCGCTAAAACGGACATAATTTTGTCATTCGGAGTCCGTGTTGGACCCATAAGTACTCAAACTGCTCGCGGCAAGCGCATGAATCCAAAAAATAGTCCCCGCTTGCACCAGGAGGCCCAGAGTACCCTCAAATTCAGCCTTAAGGAAGACTTTTTGGCCTTGAAAGTCAAAGAACATCATTCGTCGTTGTTTTCAAACAAGTTTCTGAACCCATTGGCACTTCCTTTTGAAGGAAATTCGAGAGATTATGTTGCTTATAGACATTAGCCCCCTGGTAGGGACAAATATACCTTTCTGCAGATGCTCTATGATCCGGGCAATCTCATTTGGCCGTAAATTGAAGAAAATCCAGCGGCTATATGCCTTATTCTCCTTGTTTTCACCGGATGGCATGCTGTAACTCATGCGCGTGAAAGCCAAGAACAAAAGGGCATTCCTGGCATCGGTAAATATATATGTGGAAACGATATCTCCTCTATAGAGGACAAGAAATTTTGGGGCAATCAGGCAAAAAGCGCACGAGGAAATGAAGTACTTTCAAGAACTGCCATAGAATGGACAGATGTTCGCTAAAACGGACATAATTTTGTCATTCGGATTCCGTGTTGGACCCATAAGTACTCAAACTGCTCGCGGCGAGCGCACGAATCGAAAAAATACTCCCCGCTTGCACCAGGAGGCCCGGAGTACCCTCAAATTTAGCCTTAAGGAAGACAAAAAGGCCTTGAAAGTCAAAGAACATCATTCGTCGCTGTTTTTCAAACAAGTTTCTGAACCCATTGGCACTTCCTTTTGAAGGAAATTCGAGAGATTATGTTGCTTATAGACATTAGCCCCCCTGGTAGGGACAAACGTACCTTTCTACAGATGCTCTATGATCCGGGCAATCTCATTTGGCCGTAAATTGAAGAAAATCCAGCGGCTATATGCCTTATTCTCCTTGTTTTCGCCGGATGGCATGCTGTAACTCATGCGCATGAAAGCCAAGAACAAAAGGGCATTCCTGGCATCAGTCAATATATGTGGAAACGATATCTCCTCTATAGAGGACAAGAAATTTTGGGGCAATCAGGCAAAAAGCGCACGAGAAAATGAAGTACTTTCAAGGACTGCCATAGAATGGACAGATGTTCACTAATACGGACATAATTTTGTCATTCGGAGTCCGTGTTGGACCCATAAGTACTAAAACTGCTTGCGACGAGCGCACGAATCCAAAAAATACTCCCTGCTTGCACTAGGGGGCCCAGAGTACCGTCAAATTCAGCCTGAAGAAAGACTTTTAGGCCTTGAAAGTCAAAGAACATCAGTCGTCGCTGTTTTTCAAACAAGTTTCTGAACCCATTGACACTTCCTTGTGAAGGAAATTCGAGAGATTATGTTGCTTATAGACATTAGCCCCCCTGGTAGGAACAAACGTAGCTTTCTACAGATGCTCTATGATCCGGGCAATCTCATTTGGCCGTAAATTGAAGAAAATCCAGCGGCTATATGCCTTATTCTCCTTGTTTTACCGATGGCATGCTGTAACTCATGCGCGTGAAAGCCAAGAACAAAAGGGCATTCCTGGCATCGGTCAATATATATGTGGAAACGATATCTCCTCTATAGAGGACAAGAAGATTTGGGGCAATCAGGCAAAAAGCGCATGAGAAAATGAAGTACTTTCAAGGACTGCCATAGAATGGACAGATGTTCACTAAAACGTCTCATAATTTTGTCATTCGGAGTCCGTGTCGGACCCATAAGTACTCAAACTGGAAGCGGTGAGCGTGTGAATCCATAAAATACTCCCCGCTTGTTCCAGGAGGCCTGGAGTACCCTCAAATTCAGCCTTAAGAAGGACATTTTGGCCCTGAAAGTCAAAGAACATCAGTTGTCGCTGTTTTTCAGACAAGTTTCTGAACCCATTGGCACTTCCATGTGAAGGAAATTCGAGAGATTATGTTGCTTATAGACATTAGCCCCCCTGGTAGGGACAAACGTACCTATGTACAGATGCTCTAAGATCTAGGCAATCTCATTTGGCCGTAAATTGAAGAAAATCCAGCGGCTATATGCCTTATTCTCCTTGTTTTCGCTGGATGGCATGCTGTAACTCATGCGCGTGAAAGCCAAGAACAACAAGGCATTCCTGGTGTCGGTCAATATATATGTGGAAACGATATCTCCTCTATATAGGAGAAGAAATTTGGAGCAATCAGGCAAAAAGCACACGAGGAAATGAAGTACTTTCAAGGACTGCCATAGAATGGACAGATGTTCACTAAAACGGTCATAATTTTATCATTCGGAGTCCGTGTTGGACCCGTAAGTACTCAAACTGCTCGCGGCGAGTGCATGAATACAAAAAATACTCCCCGCTTGTTCCAGGAGGCCTGGAGTACCCTCAAATTCAGCCTTAAGAAGGACATTTTGGCCCTGAAAGTCAAAGAACATCATTTGTCGCTGTTTTTCAGACAAGTTTCTGAACCCATTAGCACTTCCTTTTGAAGGAAATTCGAGAGATTATGTTGCTTATAGACATTAGCCCCCCTGGTAGGGACAAACGTACCTTTCTACAGATGCTCTATGATCCGGGCAATCTCATTTGGCCGTAAATTGAAGAAAATCCATCGGCTATATGCCTTATTCTCCTTGCTTTCGCCCGATGGCATGCTGTAACTCATGCACGTGAAAGCCAAGAACAAAAGGGCATTCCTGGCATCGGTTAATATATATGTGGACACGATATCTCCTCTATAGAGGACAAGAAGATTTGGGGCAATCAGGCAAAAAGCGCATGAGAAAATAAAGTACTTTCAAGGACTGCCATAGAATGGACAGATGTTCACTAAAACGTCTCATAATTTTGTCATTTAGAGTCCGGGTCGGACCCATAAGTACTCAAACTGGAAGCAGTGAGCGTGCGAATCCAGAAAATACTCCCCGCTTGCGCCAGGAGGCCTGGAGTATCCTCAAATTCAGCCTTAAGCAGTACTTTTTGGCCCTGAAAGTCAAAGAACATGATTCGTCGCTGTTTTCCAAACAAGTTTCTGAACCCATTGGCACTTCCTTTTGAAGGAAATTCGAGAGATTATGTTGCTTATAGACATTAGCCCCCCTGGTAGGGACAAATGTACCTATCTACAGATGCTCTAAGATCCGCAATCTCATTTGGTCAGAAATTGAAGAAAATCCAATGCTATATGCCTTATTCTCCTTGTTTTCACGGATGGCATGCTATAACTGATGCGCGTGAAAAGCAAGAACAACAGGGCATTCCTGGCATCGGTCAATATATATGTGGAAACGATATCTCCTCTATAGAGGAGAAGAAATTTTGGAGCAATCAGCCAAAAAGGGCACGAGGAAATGAAGTACTTTCAAGGACTGCCATAGAATGGACAGATGTTCACTAAAACGGTCATAATTTTGTCATTCGGAGTCCGTGTTGGACCCATAATTACTCAAACTGCTCGCGGCGAGCGGATGAATCCAAAAAATGCTCCCCGCTTGTGCCAGGAGGCCCGGAGTACCCTCAAATTCAGCCTTAAGAAGGACATTTTGGCCCTGAAAGTCAAAGAACATCAGTTGTCGCTGTTTTTCAGACAAGTTTCTGAACCCATTGGCACTTCCATGTGAAGGAAATTCGAGAGATTATGTTGCTTATAGACATTAGCCCCCCTGGTAGGGACAAACGTACCTTTCTACAGATGCTCTATGATCCGGGAAATCTCATTTGGCCGTAAATTGAAGAAAATCCAGCGGCTATATGCCTTATTCTCCTTTCTTTTGCCCGGCATGCCATAACTCATGCGCGTGAAAGCCAAGAACAAAAGGGCATTCCTGGCATCGGTCAATGTGGAAACGATATCTCCTCTATAAAGGACAAGAAGATTTGGGGCAATCAGGCAAAAAGCGCATGGGAAAATAAAGTACTTTCAAGGACTGCCATAGAATGGACAGATGTTCACAAAAACGTCTCATAATTTTGTCATTCGTAGTCCGTGTCGGACCCATAAGTACTCAAACTGGTCGTGGTGAGTGTGCGAATCCAGAGAATACTCTCCGCTTGCGCCAGGAGGCCCGGAGTACCCTCAAATTCAGTCTTAAGCAGTACTTTTTGGCCCTGAAAGTCAAAGAACATCATTCGTCGCTGTTTTCCAAACAAGTTTCTGAACCCATTGGCACTTCCTTTTCAAGGAAATTCGAGAGATTATGTTGCTTATAGACATTAGCTCCCTGGTAGGGACAAACGTACCTATCTACAGATGCTCTAAGATCCGGGCAATCTCATTTGGCCGTAAATTGAAGAAAATCCAGCGGCTATATGCCTTATTCTCCTTGTTTTCGCCGGATGGCATGCTGTAACTCATGCGCGTGAAAGCCAAGAACAATAGGGCATTCTTGGCATCGGTCAATATATATGTGGAAACGATATCTCCTCTATAGAGGAGAAGAAATTTGGAGCAATCAGGAAAAAAGCACACGAGGAAATGAAGTACTTTCAAGGACTGCCATAGAATGGACAGATGTTCACTAAAACGGTCATAATTTTGTCATTCAGAGTCCGTGTTGGACCCATAAGTACTCACTGCTCGCGGCGAGCGCATGAATACAAAAAATACTCCCCGCTTGTTCCAGGAGGCCTGGAGTACCCTCAAATTCAGCCTTAAGAAGGACATTTTGGCCCTGAAAGTCAAAGAACATCATTTGTCGCTGTTTTTCAGACAAGTTTCTGAACCCATTAGCACTTCCTTTTGAAGGAAATTCGAGAGATTATGTTGCTTATAGACATTAGCCCCCCTGGTAGGGACAAACATACCTTTCTACAGATGCTCTATGATCCGGGCAATCTCATTTGGCCGTAAATTGAAGAAAATCCAGCGGCTATATGCCTTATTCTCCTTGTTTTCGCCGGATGGCATGCTGTAACTCATGCGCATGAAAGCCAAGAACAAATGGGCATTCCTGGCATCGGTCAATATATGTGGAAACGATATCTCCTCTATAGAGGACAAGAAATTTTGGGGCAATCAGGCAAAAAGCGCACGAGAAAATGAAGTACTTTCAAGGACTGCCATAGAATGGACAGATGTTCACTAAAACGGTCATAATTTTGTCATTCGGAGTCCGTGTTGGACCCATAAGTACTAAAACTGCTCGCGACGAGCGCACGAATCCAAAAAATACTCCCTGCTTGCGCCAGGGGGCCCGGAGTACCGTCAAATTCAGCCTGAAGAAAGACTTTTTGGCCTTGAAAGTCAAAGAACATCATTCGTCGCTGTTTTTCAAACAAGTTTCTGAACCCATTGGCACTTCCTTGTGAAGGAAATTCAAGAGATTATGTTGCTTATAGACATTAGCCCCCCTGGTAGGGACAAACGTACCTTTCTATAGATGCTCTATGATCCGGGCAATCTCATTTGGCCGTAAATTGAAGAAAATCCAGCGGCTATATGCCTTATTGTCCTTGGTTTCGCCCGATGGCATGCTGTAACTCATGCGCGTGAAAGCCAAGAACAAAAGGGCATTCCTGGCATCGGTCAATATATATGTGGAAACGATATCTCCTCTATAGAGGAAAAGAAGATTTGGGGCAATCAGGCAAAAAGCGCATAAGAAAATAAAGTACTTTCAAGGACTGCCATAGAATGGACAGATGTTCACTAAAACGTCTCATAATTTTGTCATTCGGAGTCCGGGTCGGACCCATAAGTACTCAAACTGGAAGCGGTGAGCGTGTGAATCCATAAAATACTCCCCGCTTGCGCCAGGAGGCCCGGAGTACCCTCAAATTCAGCCTTAAGCAGTACTTTTTGGCCCTGAAAGTCAAAGAACATCATTCGTCGCTGTTTTCCAAACAAGTTTCTGAACCCATTGGCACTTCCTTTTGAAGGAAATTCGAGAGATTATGTTGCTTATAGACATTAGCCCCCCTGGTAGGGACAAATGTACCTATCTACAGATGCTCTAAGATCCGGGCAATCTCATTTGGCCGTAAATTGAAGAAAATCCAGCGGCTATATGCCTTATTCTCCTTGTTTTCGCCGGATGGCATGCTATAAGTGATGCGCGTGAAAGCCAAGAACAACAGGGCATTCCTGGCATCGGTCAATATATATGTGGAAACGATATCTCCTCTATAGAGGAGAAGAATTTTTGGAGCAATCAGCCAAAAAGGGCACGAGGAAATGAAGTACTTTCAAGGACTGCCATAGAATGGACAGATGTTCACTAAAACGGTCATAATTTTGTCATTCGGAGTCCGTGTTGGACCCATAAGTACTCAAACTGCTCGCGGCGAGCGCATGAATCCAAAAAATACTCCCCGCTTGTGCCAGGAGGCCCGGAGTACCCTCAAATTCAGCCTTAAGAAGGACATTTTGGCCCTGAAAGTCAAAGAACATCAGTTGTCGCTGTTTTTCAGACAAGTTTCTGAACCCATTGGCACTTCCATGTGAAGGAAATTCGAGAGATTATGTTGCTTATAGACATTAGCCCCCCTGGTAGGGACAAACGTACCTTTCTACAGATGCTCTATGATACGGGCAATCTCATTTGGCCGTAAATTGAAGAAAATCCAGCGGCTATATGCCTTATTCTCCTTGCTTTTGCCCGATGGCATGCCATAACTCATGCGCGTGAAAGCCAAGAACAAAAGGGCATTCCTGGCATCGGTCAATGTGGAAACGATATCTCCTCTATAGAGGACAAGATTTGGGGCAATCAGGCAAAAAGCGCATGAGAAAATAAAGTACTTTCAAGGACTGCCATAGAATGGATAGATGTTCACTAAAACGTGTCATAATTTTGTCATTCGTCGTCCGTGTCGGACCCATAAGTACTCAAACTGGTCGCGGTGAGCGTGCGAATCCAGAGAATACTCCCCGCTTGCGCCAGGAGGCCCGGAGTACCCTCAAATTCAGCCTTAAGCAGTACTTTTTGGCCCTGAAAGTCAAAGAACATCATTCGTCGCTGTTTTCCAAACAAGTTTCTGAACCCATTGGCACTTCCTTTTGAAGGAAATTCGAGAGATTATGTTGCTTATAGACATTAGCCCCCCTGGTAGGGACAAACGTACCTATCTACAGATGCTCTAAGATCCGGGCAATCTCATTTGGCCGTAAATTGAAGAAAATCCAGCGACTATATGCTTTATTCTCCTTGTTTTCGCCGGATGGCATGCTGTAACTCATGCGCGTGAAAGCCAAGAACAATAGGGTATTCCTGGCATCGGTCAATATATATGTGGAAACGATATCTCCTCTATACAGGACAAGAAATTTGGGGCAATCAGGTAAAAAGCGCACGAGAAAATGAAGTACTTTCAAGGACTGCCATAGAATGGACAGATGTTCACTAAAACGGTCATAATTTTGTCATTCGGACTCCGTGTCGGACCCATAACTACACAAACTGCTCGCGGCGACCGCACGAATCCAAAAAATACTCTCCGCTTGCGCTAGGAGGCTCGGAGTACCCTCAAATTCAGCCATAAGCAGGACTTTTTGGCCCTGAAAGTCAGAGAACATCATTCGTCGCTATTTTCCAAACAAGTTTCTGAACCCATTGGCACTTCCTTTTGAAGGAAAGTCGAGAGATTATGTTGCTTATAGACATTAGCCCCCCTGGTAGGGACAAACGTACCTATCTACAGATGCTCTAAGATCCGGGCAATCTCATTTGGCCGTAAATTGAAGAAAATCCAGCGACTATATGCCTTATTCTCCTTGTTTTCACCGGATGGCATGCTGTAACTCATGCGCGTGAAAGCCAAGAACAACAGGGCATTCCTGGCATCGGTCAATATATATGTGGAAACGATATCTCCTCTATAGAGGAGAAGAAAGTTTGGAGCAATCAGGCAAAAAGCGCATGAGGAAATGAAGTACTTTCAAGGACTGCCATAGAATGGACAGATGTTCACTAAAACGGTCATACTTTTGTCATTCGGAGTCCGTGTTGGACCCATAAGTACTCAAACTGCTCGCGGCGAGCGCATGAATCCAAAAAATACTCCCCGCTTGTGCCAGGAGGCCCGGAGTACCCTCAAATTCAGCCTTAAGAAGGACATTTTGGCTCTGAAAGTCAAAGAACATCATTTGTCGCTGTTTTTCAGACAAGTTTCTGAACCCATTGGCAAATCCTTTTGAAGGAAATTCGAGAGATTATGTTTCTTATAGACATTAGCCCCCCTGGTAGGGACAAACGTACCTTTCTACAGATGCTCTATGATCCGGGCAATCTCATTTGGCCGTAAATTGAAGAAAATCCAGCGGCTATATGCCTTATTCTCCTTGTTTTCGCCGGATGGCATGCTGTAACTCATGCGCGTGAAAGCCAAGAACAAAAGGGCATTCCTTGCAACGGTCAATATATATGTCGACACGATATCTCCTCTATACAGGACAAGAAATTTTGGGGCAATCAGGCAAAAAGGCACGAGAAAATGAAGTACTTTCAAGGACTGCCATAGAATGGACAGATGTTCACTAAAACGGTCATAATTTTGTCATTCGGACTCCGTGTTGGACCCATAACTACACAAACTGCTCACGGCGACCGCGCGAATCCAAAAAATACTCCCCGCTTGCGCCAGGAGGCTTGGAGTACCCTCAAATTCAACCATAAGCAGGTCTTTTTGGCCCAGAAAGTCAGAGAACATCATTCGTCGCTGTTTTCCAAACAAGTTTCTGAACCCATTGGCACTTCCTTTTCAAGGAAATTCGAGAGATTATGTTGCTTATAGACATTAGCCCTCCTGGTAGGGACAAACGTACCTATCTACAGATGTTCTAAGATCCGGGCAATCTCATTTGGCCGTAAATTGAAGAAAATCCAGCGGCTATATGCCTTATTCTCCTTGTTTTCGCCGGATGGCATGCTGTAACTCATGCACGTGAAAGCCAAGAACAACAGGGCATTCCTGGCATCGGTCAATATATATGTGGAAACGATATCTCCTCTATAGAGGAGAAGAAATTTTAGAGCAATCAGGCAAAAAGCGCTCGAGGAAATGAAGTACTTTCAAGGACTGCCATAGAATGGACAGATGTTCACTAAAACGGTCATAATTTTGTCATTCGGAGTCCGTGTTGGACCCATAAGTACTCAAACTGCTCGCGGCGAGCGCATGAATCCAAAAAATACTCCCCGCTTGTACCACGAGGCCCGGAGTACCCTCAAATTCAGCCTTAAGAAGGACATTTTGGCCCTGAAAGTCAAAGAACATCATTTGTCGCTGTTTTTCAGACAAGTTTCTGAACCCATTGGCAGTTCCTTTTGAAGGAAATTCGAGAGATTATGTTTCTTATAGACATTAGCCCCCCTGGTACGGACAAACGTACCTTTCTACAGATGCTCTATGATCCGGGCAATCTCATTTGGCCGTAAATTCAAGAAAATACAGCGGCTATATGCCTTATTCTCCTTGTTTTCGCTGAATGGCATGCTGTAACTCATGCGCGTGAAAGCCAAGAACAAAAGGGCATTCCTTGCATCGGTCAATATATATGTCAAAACGATATCTCCTCTATACAGGACAAGAAATTTTGGGGCAATCAGGCAAAAAGCGCACGAGAAAATGAAGTACTTTCACGGACTGCCATAGAATGGACAGATGTTCACTAAAACGGTCATAATTTTGTCATTCGGACTCCGTGTCGGACCCATAACTACACAAACTGCTCGCAGCAACCGCGTGAATCCAAAAAATACTCCCCGCTTGCGCCAGGAGGCCCGGAGTACCCTCAAATTCAGCCATAAGCAGGACTTTTTGGCCCTGAAAGTCAGAGAATATCATTCGTCGCTGTTTTCCAAACAAGTTTCTGAACCCATTGGCACTTCCTTTTGAAGGAAATTCGAGAGATTATGTTGCTTATAGACATAAGCCCCCCTGGTAGGGACAAACGTACCTATACAAATGCTCTATGATCCGGGCAATCTCATTTGGCCGTAAATTGAAGAAAATCCAGCGGCTATATGCCTTATTCTCCTTGTTTTCGCCGGATGGCATGCTGTAACTCATGCACATGAAAGTCAAGAACAAAAGGGCATTCTTGGCATCGGTCAATATATATATGGAAACGATATCTCCACTATAGAGGACAAGAAATTTTGGGGCAATCAGGCAAAAAGCGCACGAGGAAATGAAGTACTTTCAAGGACTGCCATAGAATGGACAGATGTTCACTAAAACGGTCATAATTTTGTCATTCGGAGTCCATGTTGGACCCATAAGTACTCAAACTGCTCGCAGCGAGCGCACGAACCCAAAAAATACTCCCCGCTTGTGCCAAGGGGCCTGGAGTACCCTCAAATTCAGCCTTAAGAAGGATATTTTGGCCCTGAAAGTCAAAGAACATCATTTGTCGTTGTTTTTCAGACAAGTTTCCAAACCCATTGGCACTTCCTTTTGAAGGAAATTCGAGAGATTATGTTTCTTATAGACATTAGCCCCCCTGGTAGGGACAAATGTACCTTTCTACAGATGCTCTATGATCCGGGCAATCTCATTTGGCCGTAAATTGAAGAAAATCCAGCGGCTATATGCCTTATTCTCCTTGTTTTCGCCGGATGGCATGCTGTAACTCATGCGCGTGAAAGCCAAGAACAAAAGGACATTCCTTGCATCGGTCAATATATATGTCGAAACGATATCTCCTCTATACATGATAAGAAATTTTGGGGCAATCAGGCAAAAAGCGCACGAGAAAATGAAGTACTTTCAAGGACTGCCATAGAATGGACAGATGTTCACTAAAATGGTCATATTTTTGTCATTCGGAGTCCGTGTCGGACCCATAACTACACAAACAGCTCGCGGCGACCACGCGAATACAAAAAATACTCCCCGCTTGCGCAAGGAGGCCCGGAGTACCCTCAAATTCAGCCTTAAGCAGGACTTTTTGGCCCTGAAAGTCAGAGAACATCATACGTTGCTGTTTTCCAAACAAGTTTCTGAACCCATTGGCACTTCCTTTTGAAGGAAATTCGAGAGATTATGTTGCTTATAGACATTATCCCCTTGGTAGGGACAAACGTACCTATACAGATGCTCTATGATCCGGGCAATCTCATTTGGTCAGAATTGAAGAATATCCAATGACTATATGCCTTATTCTCCTTGTTTTCGCCGGATGGCATGCTGTAACTCATGCACGTGAAAGCTAAGAACAAAAGGGAATTCCTGGCATCGGTCAATATATATATGGAAACGATATCTCCTCTATAGAAGACAAGAAATTTTGGGGCAATCAGGCAAAATGCGCACGAGGAAATGAAGTACTTTCAAGAACTGCCATAGAATGGACAGATGTTCACTAAAACGTCTCATAATTTTGTCATTCAGAGTCCGTGTCGGACCCATAAGTTCTCAAACTGATCGCGGTGAGCATGCGAATCCAGAAAATACTCCCCGCTTGCGCCAGGAGGCCCGGAGTACCCTCAAATTCAGCCTTAAGCTGGACTTTTTGGCCCTGAAAGTCAAAGAATATCATTCGTCGCTGTTTTCCAAACAAGTTTCTAACCCATTGGCACTTCCTTTTGAAGGAACTTCGAGAGATTATGTTGCTGATAGACATTAGGCCCCCTGGTAGGGACAAACGTACCTATACAGATGCTCTATGATCCGGGCAATCTCATTTGGCCGTAAATTGAAGGAAATCCAGCGGCTATATGCCTTATTCTCCTTGTTTTCGCCGGATGGCATGCTGTAACTCATGCGCGTGAAAGCCAAGAAAAAAAGGGCATTCCTGGCATCGGTCAATATATATATGGAAATGATATCTCCTCTATAGAGGACAAGAAATTTTGGGGCAATCAGGCAAAAAGCGCACGAGGAAATGAAGTACTTTCAAGGACTGCCATAGAATGGACAGATGTTCACTAAAACGGTCATAATTTTGTCATTCGGAGTCCGTGTTGGACCCATAAGTACTCAAACTGCTCGCGGCGAGCGCACGAACCCAAAAAATACTCCCTGCTTGTGCCAGGAGACCCGGAGTACCCTCAAATTCAGCCTTAAGAAGGACATTTTGGCCCTGAAAGTCAAAGAACATCATTTGTCGTTGTTTTTCAGACAAGTTTCTAAACCCATTGGCACTTCCTTTTGAAGGAAATTCGAGAGATTATGTTGCTTATAGACATTAGCCCCCCGGGTAGGGACAAACGTACCTTTCTACAGATGCTCTATGATCCAGGCAATCTCATTTGGCCGTAAATTGAAGAAAATCCAGTGGCTATATGCCTTATTCTCCTTATTTTCGCCGGATGGCATGCTGTAACTCATGGGCGTGAAAGCCAAGAACAAAAGGGCATTCCTTGCATCGGTCAATATATATGTCGAAACGAAATCTCCTCTATAGATGACAAGAAATTTCGGGGCAATCAGGCAAAAAGCACACGAGAAAATGAAGTACTTTCAAGGACTGCCATAGAATGGACAGATGTTCACTAAAACGGTCATAAATTTGTCATTCGGAGTCCGTGTCGGACCCATAACTACACAAACTGCTCACGGCAACCGCGCGAATCCAAAAAATGCTCCCCGCTTGCGCAAGGAGGCCCGGAGTACCCTCAAATTCAGCCTTAAGTAGGACTTTTTGGCCCTGAAAGTCCGAGAACATCATTCGTCGCTGTTTTCCAAACAAGTTTCTGAACCCATTGGCACTTCCTTTTGAAGGAAATTCAAGAGATAATGTTGCTTATAGACATTAGCCCCCTGGTAGGGACAAACGTACCTATACAGATGCTCTATGATCCAGGCAATCTCATTTGGCCGTAAATTGAAGAAAATCCAGAGGCTATATGCCTTATTCTCCTTGTTTTCGCCGGATGGCATGTTGTAACTCATGCGCGTGAAAGCCAAGAACAAGAGGGCATTCCTGGCATCGGTCAATATATATATGGAAACGATATCTCCTCTATAGAAGACAAGAAATTTTGGGGCAATCAGGCAAAATGCGCACGAGGAAATGAAGTACTTTCAAGGACTGCCATAGAGTGGATAGATGTTCACTAAAACGTCTCATAATTTTGTCATTCGGAGTCTGTGTCGGAGCCATATGTTCTCAAACTGCTCGCGGTGAGCGTGCGAATCCAGAAAATACTCCCCGCTTGCGCCAGGAGGCCCGGAGTACCCTCAAATTCAGCCTTAAGCAGGACTTTTTGGCCCTGAAAGTCAAAGAATATCATTCGTTGCTGTTTTCCAAACAAGTTTCTGAACCCATTGGCACTTCCTTTTGAAGGAAATTCAAGAGTTTATGTTGCTTATAGACATTAGCCCCCCTGGTAGGGACAAACGTACCTATCTACAGATGCTCTATGATCCGGGCAATCTCATTTGGCCGTAAATTGAAGAAAATCCAGCGGTTATATGCCTTATTCTCCTTGTTTTCGCCGGATGGCATGCTCTAACTCGTGCGCGTGAAAGCCAAGAACAAAAGGGCATTCCTAGCATCAGTCAATATATATGTGTAAATGATATCTCTTCTATAGAGGACAAGAAATTTTGGAGCAATCAGGCAAAAAGCGCAAGAGGAAATGAAGTACTTTCAAGGACTGCCATAGAATGGACAGATGTTCACTAAAACGGTCATAATTTTGTCATTCGGAGTCCGTGTTGGACCCATAAGTACTCAAACTGCTCGCGGCGAGCACACAAATCCAAAAAATACTCCCCGCTTGCGCCAGGAGGCCCGGAGTACCCTCAAATTCAGCCTTAAGAAGGACATTTTGGCCCTGAAAGTCAAAGAACATCATTTGTCGCTGTTTTTCAGAAAAGTTTCTGAACACATTGGCACTTCCTTTTGAAGGAAATTCAAGAGATTATGTTGCTTATAGACATTAGCCCCCTGGTAGGGACAAACGTACCTTTCTACAGATGCTCTATGATCCGGGAAATATCATTTGGCCGTAAATATGCCTTATTCTCCTTGTTTTCGCCGCATGGCATGCTGTAACTCATGCGCGTGAAAGCCAAGAACAAAAGGGCATTCCTTGCGTCGGTCAATATATATGTCGAAACGATGTCTCCTCTATACAGGACAAGAAATTTTGGGGCAATCAGGCAAAAAGCGCACGAGAAAATGAAGTACTTTCAAGGACTGCCATAGAATCGACAAATGTTCACTAAAACGGTCATAATTTTGTCATTCGGAGTCCGTGTCGGACCCATAAATACACAAACTGCTCGTAGCGAGCACGCGAATCCAAAAAATACTCCCCACTTGCGCCAGGAGGCCCGGAGTACCCTCAAATTCAGCCTTAAGCAAGACTTTTTGGCCCTGAAAGTCAGAGAACATCATTCGTCGCTGTTTTCCAAACAAGTTTCTGAACCCATTGGCACTTCCTTTTGAAGGAAATTCGAGAGATTATGTTGCTTATATACATTAGCCCCCCTGGTAGGGACAAACGTACCTATCTACAGATGCTCTATGATCCGGGCAATGTCATTTGGCCGTAAATTGAAGAAAATCCAGCGGCAATATGCCTTATTCTCCTTGTTTTCGCCGGATGGCATGCTGTAACTCATGCGCGTGAAAGCCAAGAACAAAAGGGCATTCCTTGCATCGGTCAATATATATGTAGAAACATTATCTCCTCTATAGAGGACAAGAAATTTTGGGGCAATCAGGCAAAGAGCGCACGAGGAAATGAAGTACTTTCAAGGACTGCCATAGAATGGACAGATGTTCAATAAAACGGTCATAATTTTGTCATACGGAGTCCGTGTTGGACCCATAAGTACTCCAACTGCTCGCGGCGAGCGCACGAATCCACAAAATACACCCCGCTTGCGCCAGGAGGCCCGGAGTACCCTCAAATTCAGCCTTAAGAAAGACTTTTTGGCCTTGAACGTCAAAGAACATCATTCATCGCTGTGTTTCAAACAAGTTTCTGAACCCATTGGCACTTCCTTTTGAAGGAAATTCGAGAGATTATGTTGCTTATAGACATTAGACCCCCTGGTAGGGACAAACGTATCTTTCTACAGATGCTCTATGATCCGGCAATCTCATTTCGGCCAGAATTGAAGAAAATCCAAAGGCTATATGCCTTATTCTCCTTGTTTTCGCCGGATGGCATGTCAGAACTCATGCGCGTGAAAGCCAAGAACAAAAGGGCATTCCTGGCATTGGTCAATATATGTGGAAACGATATCTCCTCTATAGAGGACAAGAAATTTTGGGGCAATCAGGCAAAAAGAGCACGAGAAAATGAAGTACTTTCAAGGACTACCATAGAATGGACAGATGTTCACTAAAACGGTCATAATTTTATCATTCGGAGTCCGTGTTGGACCCATAAGTACTCAAACTACTCGCGGTGAGTGCACGAATCCAAAAATACTCCCCGCTTGCGCCAGGAGGCCTGGAGTACCTTCAAATTCAGCCTGAAGAAGGACTTTTTGGCCTTGAAAGTCAAAGAACATCATTCGTCGCTATTTTTCAAACAAGTTTCTGAACCCATTGGCACTTCCTTGTGAAGGAAATTCGAGAGATTATGTTGCTTATAGACATTAGCCCCCTGGTAGGGACAAACGTACCTTTCTGCAGATGCTCTATGATCTGGCAATCTCATTTGGCCGTAAATTGAAGAAAATCCAGCGGCTATATGCCTTATTCTCCTTGTTTTCGCAGGATGGCATGCAGTAACTCATGCGCGTGAAAGCCAAAAACAAAAGGGCATTCCTGGCATCGGTCAATATATATGTGGAAACGATATCTCCTCTATAGAGGACAAGAAATTTTGGGGCAATCAGGCAAAAAGCGCACGAGAAAATGAAGTCCTTTCAAGGACTGCCATAGAATGGACAGATGTTCACTAAAACGGTCATAATTTTGTCATTCAGAGTCCGTGTTGGACCCATAAGTACTCAAACTGCTCACGGCGAGCGCATGAATCCAGAAAATACTCCCCGCTTGCGCCAGGAGGCCCGGAGTACCCTCAAATTCAGCCTGAAGAAGGACTTTTTGGCCTTGAAAGTCAAAGAACATCATTCGTCGCTGTTTTTCAAACAAGTTTCTGAACCCATTGGCACTTCCTTGTGAAGGAAATTCGAGACACTATGTTGCTTATAGACATTAGCCCCCCTGGTAGGGACAAACATACCTTTCTACAGATGCTCTATGATCCGGGCAATCTCATTTGGCCGTAAATTGAAGAAAATCGAGCGGCTATATGCCTTATTCTCCTTGCTTTCGCCGGATGGCATGCTGTAACTCATGCGCGTGAAAGACAAGAACAAAAGGGCATTCCTGCCATCGGTCAATATATATGTGGAAACGATATCTCCTCTATAGAGGAAAAGAAGATTTGGGGCAATCAGGCAAAAAGCGCATGAGAAAATGAAGTACTTTCAAGGACTACCATAGAATGGACAGATGTCCACTAAAACTTCTCATAATTTTGTCATTCGAGTCCGTGTCGGACCCATAAGTACTCAAACTGCTCGCGTAGTGTGCGAATCCAGAAAATACTCCTCGCTTGCCCAAGGATGCCCGGAGTACCGTCAAATTCAGCCTTAAGCAGGACTTTTTGGCCCTGAAAGTCAAAGAACATCATTCGTCGTTGTTTTCCAAACAAGTTACTGAACCCATTGGCACTTCCTTTTGAAGGAAATTTGAGAGATTATGTTGCTTATGGACATTAGGCCCCCTGGTAGGGACAAACGTACCTATCTACAGATGCTCTATGATCCGGGGAATCTCATTTGGCCGTAAATTAAAGAAAATCCAGCGGCCATATGCCTTATTCTCCTTGTTTTCGCCGGATGGCATGCTGTAACTCATGCGCGTGAAAGCCAAGAACAAAAGGGCATTCCTGGCATCAGTCAATATATATGTGGAAACGATATCTCCTCTATAGAGGACAAGAAATTTTGGAGCAATCAGACAAAAAGCGTACGAGGAAATGAAGTACTTTCAAGGACTGCCATAGAATGGACAGATGTTCACTAAAACGGTCATAATTTTGTCATTCGGAGTCCATGTTGGACCCATAAGTACTCAAACTGCTCGCGGCGAGTGCACGAATCCAAAAAATACTCCCCGCTTGCGCCAGGAGGCCCGGAGTACCCTCAAATTCAGCCTTAAGAAGGACATTTTGGCCCTGAAAGTCAAAGAACATCATTTGTCGCTGTTTTTCAGACAAGTTTCTGAACCCATTGGCACTTCCTTTTGAAGGAAATTCGAGAGATTATGTTGCTTATAGACATTAGCCCCTGGTAGGGACAAACGTACCTTTCTCTGATGCTCTATGATCCGCAATCTCATTTGGCAAGAATTGAAGAAAATCCAGCGGCTATATGCCTTATTCTCCTTGTTTTCGCCGGATGGCATGCTGTAACTCATGCGCGTGAAAGCCAAGAACAAAAGGGCATTCCTTGCATCGGTCAATATATATGTCGAAATGATATCTCCTCTATACAGGACAAGAAATTTTGGGGCAATCAGGCAAAAAGCGCACGAGAAAATGAAGTACTTCCATGGACTGCCGTAGAATGGACAGATGTTCACTAAAATGGTCATAATTTTGTCATTCGGAGTCCGCGTCGGACCCATAACTACTCAGACTTCTCGCGGCGAGCGCGCGAATCAAAAAATACTCCCCGCTTGTGCTAGGAGGCCCGGAGTACCCTCAAATTCAGCCTTAAGCAAGACTTTTTGGCCCTTAAAGTCAAAGAACATCATTCGTCGCTGAGGGAGTCCTGGACTAGGGGGTGTCCGGATAGCCGGACTATCATCGTCAGCCGGACTCCAAGACTATGAAGATACAAGATTGAAGACTTCGTCCCGTGTCCGGATGGGACTTTCCTTGGCGTGGAAGGCAAGCTTGGCAATACGGATATGTAGATCTCCTACCATTGTAACCGACTCTGTGTAACCCTAGCCCTCCTCGGTGTCTATATGAACCGGAGGGTCTTAGTCCGTAGGACAACAACCATTACAACAATCATACCATAGGCTAGCTTCTAGGGTTTTAGCCTCCTTGATCTTGTGGTAGATCCACTCTTGTACTACCCATATCATCAATATCAATCAAGCAGGAGTAGGGTTTTACCTCCATCGAGAGGGCCCAACTCGGGTAAAAACATCGTGTCCCTTGTCTCCTGTTACCATCCGCCTAGACGCACGCCGGGACCCCTACCCGAGATCCGCCGGTTTTGACACCGACATTGGTGCTTTCATTGAGAGTTCCTCCGTGTCGCCACCGATAGGCTTGATGGCTTCTTCAATCAACAACAACGCAGTCCCGGTGAGACTTTTCCCCGGACAGATCTTCAGATTCGGCGGCTTCAAGATCGCGGACAATTCACTTGGCCATCTGAGCAGATTGAAAGCTACGCCCGCCATCGGGTCGATTTGGAAGCCTAAACTTCACGGCGGATATCCGCGGAGAATTGATCTTCGATGGATCCAAACCATACCGAAGGCGTGCCGACCGTCACGATGGGCATGATCTAACTCGCCACGGACAAGACTTTGGAGGCCGCTGCGAATCCACTCCGACCGATAGTTCGAGCCAATCGCCAGACGAGGACGGTGGCTGGACACCGCCGAGCTGCAACTTCCACGGCGATGGAGCCGACATCGACTCGCCCCTTATAAGGCTCGTGACTCCGAGGTGCCAGACTCCCTGCCAGACTCCGAACCTCCTGCGCCCCTGCCAATCGAATCCGATTGGGCGCCGATCATGGAGTTCACCGCTGCGGACATCTTTCAACACTCACCCTTTGGCGACATCCTAAATTCGCTAAAGCACCTCTCGATATCCGGAGAGCCCTGGCAGATGGTTGGGATGCGGACGACATAGAAATTCAAAGCCCACCCACCACCCACTTCATAGCCACTGTCGACGATCTATCCGACATGCAAGACTACGACTCTGAAGACATCGACGGTATGGACGACGATGCCGGAGACGATCAAGAACCGGCGCTCACCGAGCACTGGAAGGCCACCCCAACCCATGATGTATATATGGTGGACACCCCAAAAGGAAGCGATAACGAGGAACAACGGGGCGCGGCAAAGGATAATCCCGCCAACAAGCAACCAAAACGGCGACGCAGACGCCGCCCTAAGTCCCGCCTCGACAAAAACAACATTCCTAATGACCCAGCAATAGAGCAGGACAAACCAGTGGACGACGAACATGCAACCAAGCAACCGTCCGAACAGGACGAATCGGATAATCAATTCATGCCCGGCGAAACCAACAGTCCAGACGACCTCACGCCGGACACACCACCGGAGCATAAGAACCTTCATAAAAGACTCGTCGCCACTGCAAGAAGTTTGAAGAAGGAAAAACGGAAGCTCAAAACAGCGGAAGACACACTCAGAATGAGGTGGAGCAAAGTACTCAATACCGCAGACAAATATGGCAACGGCCACCAAACAAAGAGCTACCCGAGGCGCAAGCTGCTGCCAGAATTTGACGAGGAGGCCATAGAGCCCCCACAGTCAAAAAACAGAGAGGCCGCCTGGCCGGATAGACGGCCAGATGACAGGCCAAAAGCGACAAACGGCGCCGCACACAAGCCGACTCATGATCCTGGGAAAACAGATGGCCCAGCCAGGTCCATTTACGGGCCAAAAAAGATTGCCCCAGGAAGAAACACAACACGCCAAGTGTTTGAAGACAAGGGCACACCTAACATAGGGCGCCGACACCCACTATGTTTCACCGATGAGGTGCTGGATCATGAATTTCCAGCAGGTTCAAACCCATAAACATAGAGGCATACGACGGAACAATGCACCTGCAGATGCGGATAGAGGATTACATACTACACATACACATGGCTAGAGGAGATGATCTCCACGCCATAAAATATCTACCCTCAAGCTCAAAGGGCCAGCTCGGCATTGGCTCAAAAGCCTCCCAAAAACATCTTGTTGGAAGTTGGGAAGAGCTTGAGGACGCGTTTAGAGCAAATTTTCAAGGGACTTGTGTCCGCCCTCCGGATGTAGGCGATCTAAGTCATAAAACTCAACAGCCCAGAGAGTCACAAGAATTTCGAACAGGTTCCTTACCAAAAGAACCAAATAGTCGATCGTCCGACGCTGAAGCCTTAGCAGCTTTTAAACACAACGTCCGAGACGAATGGTTTCACTGACACCTCGCCAAGAGAAGCCGAGGACAATGGCCGCTTAACAAGTTTTATGACCCGCTTATGCTGGGAAGACAGACAGCTGGCTAGCAAGATGCAGCACCAGCGACCCGAGTACATCCGAGATCAGAGATGGAAACGGAAAAACAGGGTGCAGAAAAGATCAGCGCCGGAATAAATAAAAAAGCCCAAAGAACACGGCGGTCAACTGTAAGTGCATCTAGTGCCCCTTAGTGATTTTGGTGTATTGAAGACTTATAGGTTAAGTAACTGATGCGTTTGTGAGTGTACACAGGTCTATAAGTCTATGAGGAGTTTGTTATTTACAGAGAAAGTCGACCCCTAAAAATGAAGTTCTTCGACTGATGACTTTGATATTCTGAAGACTTTCTGAAGACTTTGAAAGTGAAGAAAATGGTGTGACCTTGAAGACTTGGTATTTACTTGAGGAACATGAAGTGTGAAGACATTTGTTTTCGTAGTTTCATTTTCTCTTTCTTGTGTCATAGGAAACACCGTACTGTTAAAGAGGGTCGAGGAAATACTAAGGAAAAATTTCCATGTGATGCTCAACTCAAAATCCTACACCTACCAATCCCTTAGAGTGAAGCCATTGAAATCTCATACAGCTTCACTAATTTCTTCAAAGGATGAGACGCAGTTCTTCCGTCACCGAGGACTTTGCTCGATCGAGGAGTTAGGAATTCGCCAAAGGCGAATTGCCTACAGAGTGAGGAACATGATAGCCCCGAGGAATTTGAGAGTCAAATTTCCGATCAAGGTCGTGTTGCGCGCTTGGCTGTCCAAAATATCTTATCCACCTAACGGTCATATCATTGAAGGGCATTTATGTCTTATCATGTCGGGCTGCTCCTAGGCTATAAATAGTCGCCTCACAACCATAGTTGGTTGGCTGCTCCGAGAGAACTTGACACTTGTCATCCGAGAGCAACCCATCCTCCGAGGACTTTGAGCGAAAAATCATCAAGTGAGGAAAATCCCAAACCAAACCCCCATTAAACCCAAAGTGATTGAGCATCATCAAGAAATTGAACTCGCGTGGATCCGACGCTTGTTACCTTTGAAGATCAGGCTTCTTCCCCGACGGTTAGGCGTCAAGGTCTAGAGCATCCAAGAGGAATTGTGGATCGCCGAGTGACCAAGTATGTGAAGGTTTGGAAGTCACCTGAAGACTTACCACGAGTGATTGGACGAGGCCTGCGTGGTCTTAGTTGCTTATAGACATTAGCCCCCCTGGTAGGGACAAACGTACCTATCTACAGATGCTCTAAGATCCGGGCAATCTCATTTGGCCGTAAATTGAAGAAAATCCAGCGGCTATATGCCTTATTCTCCTTGTTTTCGCCGGACGGCATGCCCATGGAGGCGCAAGATTTCCCTACAAAAGAGATTTGCAATATGTGAAGCATCGTCTACCTTGTTGCATGGAATGAAATGTGCCATCTTAGAAAATCGGTCCACCACAACAAACACGGAATCCTTTCCATTTTGAGTTCTAGGCAAACCAAGTACAAAATCCATGCTAATGTCTTCCCAAGGTTGATAAGGAATAGGAAGAGGCATGTAAATACCATGAGATTGAGCTTTTGACTTAGCTTTGCGGCATGTAGAGCATCGGGTGGTGAAGCGTGAGACGTCGCGGAACATCTTGGGCCAAAAGTAGTTCTTGGACAGCGTGGCGAAAGTATTGTCGCGTCCGAAGTGTCCCATGAGTCCACCTCCATGAGCCTCTTGCAAAAGGAGCAAACGAAGAGACGACTCGGGAATGCATAGTTTGTTAGCTCTCATAAGATAACCATCCTTGAGGTAATATTGTTCCCAAGATGTATGTGTCAAACATTTAGCATAATGAGGTGCCAAAGACGGATCATTAGCATACAAATCTTTTATGTGCTCAAAGCCAATAACATTCAACTCAAGTTGGGTGACAAGCGTGCATATGCGTGAAAGGGCATCGGCAACTACATTTTCCTTACCCTTAATGTACTTGATCACGTATGGGAAAGATTCAATAAATTCACTCCATTTGGCATGTCGCTTGTTCAACTTAGTTTGACCTTTTAAGTATTTAAGCGTTTCATGATCGGTATGGATGACAAACTCATGAGGTCTAAGATGATGTTCCCAAACATGTAGTACACGCACTAAAGCATACAATTCTTTGTCATATATGGGATAGTTAAGTTGAGCACCGGAGAGTTTTTCACTAAAATAAGCAATGGCTCGTTTTTCTTGCATTAAGACTCCGCCAATTCCGGTACCACTTGCATCACAATGAACCTCAAAAGTTTTGTCAAAATTGGGCAAAGCAAGAATCGGAGCATGAGTAAGCAAAGACTTGAGCTCATCAAAAGCGTTGGATTGCAAAGATCCCCAAACAAAAGGAGTATTCTTCTTACTCAAAGCATGCAAAGGAGCTGCAATAGTGCTAAAGTTTTTCACAAAGCGACGATAAAAGCCTGGAAGACCAAGGAAACTTCGCACAAATTGGTGGGTTGGGGCCAAGTTTTAATTGCTTTAATTTTAGTTTCATCAACAAGGACACCCTTGGAAGAGACAACGAAACCCAAGAAAACCACTTTGTCAACGCCAAAAGTGCATTTTTCAAGTTGGCATAAAGACATTCCTTTCGAAGTGTTTGCAAAACAAGCTTAACATGATGAAGATGCTCTTTCATGGTTTTGCTAAACACAAGAATATCGTCGAAGTAAACCACAACAAAGATTCCAATATAAGGTCTAAGCACATGATGCATAAGACGCACGAAAGTACCGGGAGCTTCCGATAAACCCATAGGCATGACTAAACACTCATATAAGCCAAATTTAGTGTTGAAAGCAGTTTTCCATTCATCACCCTCATGAATGCGGATTTGATAATAGCCACTTTTAAGATCAAGTTTTGAGAAAAAGTTGGCTCCACTAAGTTCATCAAGCATATCATCTAAGCGAGGAATGGGATGCCTATAGCGAACGGTGATAGCATTTATAGGTCTACAATCGGAACTCAAGCGGATACTTCCATCGGGTTTAGGCACAAGTATAACGGGAATGGCACAAGGGCTTAAGCTTTCACGTACATGACCGTTGTCGAGTAGTTGTTGTACTTGCCGTTGAATCTCCTTAGTTTCTTCGGGGTTGACACGGTATGGAGCTTTGTTTGGAAGTGGCGCTCCGGGAACGAGGTCGATTCGATGCTCAATGCCTCGAAGAGGAGGTAGACACGGAGGTAGCTCGTCGGGGAAAACATCTTGAAATTCCTGCAAAAGAGATTGAAACACCAAAGGTAGCTCGTGAATGTTGTTAGTTTTTGTTTCTCCATCCTTGCACACAAGGACAAAGTGCATCACACTCGATGGGTTCTCACACACTTCTCTCATCTCACTTTTGGTGGCGAATATTATGAGGTTTTTCTCTCTAGGCGAAGAGGCACTCAAATTTGGCTTGTGGCTCTCACTCACTTTTTGGTTGCTCACTTTCTCACTCTTCTCTCTATGGTTGGTGGCTTGCTTGTTGGCTATCACTTGACTAGGAGACATGGGTCGTAGCACATATTCTTTTCCTTTATCTTGAAGCTATAGTGGCTTGTACGCCCATTGTGGAAGACACCACGGTCGAATTGCCATGGCCGACCAAGGAGGAGGTGGCAAACGGTCATTGGGACCACATCACACTCCAAAGTGTCCTTATGCACCAATTTTGAAGGATACTTGGACCGTACGCTCAACTCGTATAGTGCCAGAGTCACTTAGCCATTGAACCTTGTAGGGGTGCGGGTGCTTCTTCTTGACCAATTGAAGCTTGGAGCATAGTTCTTCGCTTGCTAAGTTGTGGCAACTACCTCCATCGATGATGACCTTGACGGATCGTCCATCGATGCCGGCCTTTGTGTGGAAGATGTGGCATCTTTGGTCTTCTTCTTGTTGATGTTGAAGAGTCAAGACCTTTGAGACAACAAGAGCGGGACTCGTATCTTCATCACAAAAGACTTGATCATCTTCATCTTCATTCACTCGCCTATGCATGGCCACTTGCTCAATAGCTTCCATTTCATCTTCACTCATTGAGTCGTAGGTGCCATCGTTGTTGAGTATCATGGTGCGCTTGTTGGTGCATTCATAGGACTTGTGGCCTAGGCCGCTGCAAGTGAAACATTTGAAGGAGCTTGTCTTGACGGTCTCATCAGTTGGAGTAGATGATGAAGCACGCGGCTTGAAGTTGCTTGTAGTAGGAAGAAGACGACATGAACTTGTGGAAGTTTTCTTGTAACTTGACTTGTCGTCGTTGCTTGGAGAAGGCTTGGTTGATGTCGACGTTGGAGGAGTTGTTGAAGCTTGGTTGTTGGAGAAGCCGTGTGTCTTGGAGGAGTACTTGGCGTACTTGAAGTCATCTTGCACTTGACATTCCGCCTTTGTAGCTTGATGCACGAGCTCAATGAGGTTGGAGTAGGGTTGGAAGTCGGCGATCTTCTTGATGGGATGATTGAGTCCATTCAAGAATCGTGCCATTGTTTGCTCATCATCCTTCATGACATTGGCTCGAATCATGGCAATCTCCATTTCCTTGTAGTATTCTTCAACACTCTTTGTTCCTTGCTTGAGTAGTTGCAGCTTCTTGAAGAGATCACGGTTGTAGTAGGTTGGCACAAAACGTGCTCGCATGACATCCTTCATTTGAGCCCAAGTGGTGATTGAGGTTCACCTCTTGCTTGGCGGCGCCAAGGACTTGTTCCCACCATATGAGCACATAGTCTTGGAACTCAAGTGATGCCATAGAGATTTTCTTCTCTTCCTCATAGTTGTGCAAACGAAAGATTTTGTCGACCTTCATTGCCCATGAGAGGTACTCTTCGGGGTCATTGCTTCCATTGAACTTGGGCATTGTGAATTTGAGCTTGCCATAGCGCTGTTTCTTCATTGTGTTGTGGGCGATGGTGATGATGACGCCTTGATGTGGAGGGTAATCATCCTCATGTTGCTCTTGGCATGGAGGAAGTCCATTATCAACTTGCTCTTGTTGACCTTGAGGTTGGGGAGGAGCTTGACGTGCTTGTGAAGGAGCTTGTGGGGCTTGACATTGCGCCCGTGGATGATAGTTCCTCTCTTGGATTTCTTCTCGAAGGTCTTCTTCTTGATTGCGCCTTTCGCGATTGCGGTTGGCGATAGCTCGACTTGATGCTTGAAGGGCACGTTCCGCCTCAAGAGCTTGTGCTTCTCGTTGTTGTTGTTGAAGACGTTGAGCCTCGGCGTCTTGTTGTTCTTGGTGTAGATACGCTCGTTCTTGTTCTTCTTGGCGACGAAGACGTTGTCATTCTTGAGCTTGAGCAAACGCTACTTGGTTTGATTGAGGACGAGGAACTTGTTCATCGACTTGCTCTTGTGAATGCCTGTCGTGTAGCGGGTTGCGAGATGCATGACGGTCTTGACACGCGGCTCGTCGAAGAGTGTTCGATGACGGTGTACTTGTGCCGGAGAAGGAGTCGTCGGAGTGTCGACTTGAGTGGCTCCGTCTTGAGTATGACAATGTAGAAGGAGGCCGGTTCACCAACAAGGCGCGGATCTCATCCATTCTTGCATCATTCTCTTTCTTGTGCGCGTCGAGCTTGTTGTCGAAGTAGTCTCTTGTACGTTGCTCGGAGAGTCGCAAGTCAGTGGCAAGGTTGTCGATGCGGTCGTTCATTGCTTGTTGTTCTTGATGTAGAGCTCGTTGTGCGCCAAAGAGGTGGTTTTGGTGACGAAGATGACATGTCATCGCCTTGCTCCATGAATAGTGGGTTGGTAGAAGTACTTGGCCTATCCATCATTTCAAGCAAAATGTGAGTGGTAGAAGGAGAAGAACTAATACCAATGTACCTTTGACCGAAGTTGAAGATGAATCAAGTTCACTCAAATGCGGACAATGAAATAGCACTATTGGTACCAACCCTTGTCGATTCTCACACCTACACAATTAAAAGCTTTTGGTGGAGCTTGGTTAGGATTGTGGCACAAAATTTGATGCAATAGTAAGTGAGCTTCAATAATGTTCGAAAAGATTCACAAATTTGCAAATGCAACAAGTAGACCAAGCAAGTATGGGTACACGGAAACACACACGCAAATAGATAAATGGGATTGTGCGAACCAAAAGTGAGCCAAAATGTGGAATCCACGAAAATGTTCTTGTTGCATAATACTAGAGAGACGCTAGCACGATTGCACAATAGGCAGATACGCAAACTTGTGCACAACCTACTAGGCAAAAATGCAACTATCTCTATCCCAAGTATGCTATATGTATGGTATGACGGTGCTATGATCCAAGATGATCCAATATGACAATCTTAATGATGTATGATGCTATGGTTCTTGCTTATAAGCTCTTTGCTTATCTTTCCTCTTTGCTTAAAAGCTTGGGTGGCTCTTTCACTTTTGAGCTCTTTTCTCATGCAAAACTTCACGAACCAAAGTAGCAATTGTGTATGCTATGACAACTTTGTGACACACAAGTGGATCCCAAGATATGCACCACTATGGTATGGTATGTATGCTATGGAGTATGATCACTAAATGTGCACAAGTCACGTTGCCGCAATACTCAATGGCTAGTCTCGATGGGTAAGCTACGCAAAAGTAAGGCCATGGGGGTATCAATGCAATTGCAAGTTATGACAAAGATGTCGCCGGTTACCGCCCTTGGCAATGTTGAGTAGTCGATGGAGATGAGCGGTGGTGATGATGACGTCGAACCGTACCTATATAGTTGAAACACAATAGGATACGGGAACCACAACTCAAAATCTCAAAGACCAAGACACATCAAAATCGACATAGGAGGTAGCGGTGAGCGGTGGGTGTGTTTTTGGAAAGTGTTGAGGGTATGCGGAAGAGGTCGTGGGCACCGTGGTAAAATTTGGCAAAGGTATGGTGAAATGGGCGCGGGGTGTTGGAGTTGCTGTTTCCAGGGGCCGGATGTCCGGGCTTGCAGCCGGATGCCCGGGGCTCCGGATGTCCAGGGGACACGGGTCGGATGTCCGGGCTCTGGATCGGGGACGAACACGAAGAACTCCGCGGGGAAAATCGCAACTCCGGGGCAAAATTCGGACGAATTGGTGGATGGAAAAGGGTGGGGATGGTGGGGAAATCTAGATCCACACGCAGCAACACAAATCCATGGACCAAATCCAACAAAATTTCATCACACCAACAAATCACAGAAAAATTTGGGGCTATTTTTGGTGGGGATTTTCGGATTTAGGACGAAAACAACAAAATCAAGCTAGAAAACACGGGGTAGGGGCTCCAAAAATGTGATCAACGTGGCTCATGATACCATATGATGCAGGGTGGAACCCTATAGCGTCGATCTTTCACATTTTGAGTGGATCCTACGGAGAATCACGAACAACATGCGGAAGCACAAAGGGAAAACACGGGGAAAACGAGAGAGAATCACTCAACCGACAAGGAATCAATCACACAAGTGCTAGATCACCACACACATAAGAGATCCACAAGATACAAAGTCAACAAAGGTAAGGATACAAAGGAACCGTTCTTCTCCAAGAGGAGGCCTTGATGTTCTTCCCTAGAAGGGGTCTTGAATCCGCTTGGGGGATCTTCTCCGAAGAGGTCCTGATCTCCGAGGAGAAGTATCCAAGTGGATGAGCAAAGGCTCTCACACAAATATGAGCTAATCCAATGCTAACCCTAGAAAAAGGAAGGGGATGGAGTATATATAGTCTACGGGGGCGAAAGGGTACATGGGTTTCGGCCCTTCATTGTTCACGCGTAGGTGAGGCCGGATGTCTGGGCGTCGGGTCGGATGTCCGGCGCTTCATGTGAGGCCGGATGTCCGGGCTGGTGGCCGGATGTCTGGGCTGGTGGCCGGATGTCCGGGCTGGCTGTGCAACCTTCTGTAGTCTCTGGTGCGGGGCGCCAGATTTCTGGGCAGAGGGCCGGATTTCCGGGGCTTCGTGGGAGGCCGGATATCCGGGGCCTGGGGGCCGGATGTACGGGCCCTGTAGTCTTCTTGGCTGAGCTGCGGCTGCTGTGTTGGCGTCTCTCGGGGCCGGATGTCCGGGGTCTGGGCCGGATGTCCGGGGCCTGGAAGGTGAACTTGTCCATTTCAGCTGGTTCTCTTCATCCGTGGAGTGGGCAGCTTGTCCATCTTCACGTGCATCCTCGGGAGGTTCTTCTTGACACCTGATCATGCATAGTGTATCGGACTTAGGTAGTAGCCATGTCTCGAGAGGGTCATATGAAATATCATTTAGGAGAGAAATCACCTCGGTCTCGAGAGCACTTGCACGTGCTCGAGTCATAGGCCCTTGTGGGGTTGGATGTGTTGATGTAGAGTCCATGGGGATGATGGAAGGATGCTCCGCATCACTAGGTATATGGTGCAAAGATGTAAGACAAGCATGCTTCACAAGGAATAAGTCAAAATCTCCAAACATATGTGAGAATTCTATGGGGGCAATCTTATGAGCAAGACTATAAGCATTGTTGCACTCAACACATGGAAATCATCTAGCATGAGAGAGGCAACACATGGAGATATGTGACACGAAGCAATATGAATCATGTGCAAAGCATATAGATGGTTGTCATCAACCGCATGAGATGGGCAAGTATGACACAAGACACAATGATCAAGATATATCATGTGAAGGGCATGAGCATGTATGTTATCAACCCAAGGAAGCAAGTAATAGTGGAACACGGGTGATGCAACATAGCAAGCAATCATAGCAATCAAGTCAAGCAAGCTAGTAGTGCGAAGATGCAACATACTAGGAGGAATCATGGCAAGCATGTCATGTGCAAATAGTGGGCATGAATAATGCACATGACATATCACAAGCATGACAAAGAAGATATGAGTAAATAGCATGAGGCACATGATAAACATGGCAAAAGCAACAAGGATCTCCACCAAGCATGCAAATACACATAGGAATATGATAATGGTGCATCATGGGTAAATGCAAGCAACGGTCACAATGGCATGGCAAAGGCGTCGGAGCAAGCATAGGATGCAAAGTGAACACGGTAAAATGAGCATAAGGTGACAAGTGGTAAATGGCCCATAGCCGTGTGAGAGCCAAGTAGAGGAGTTGCGCGTAGTCCTTGCGCGAAGGGAACGGTGATAAGGATAGTCCACGGGAACCCAAAGCATCGTTGCTCTCAAGAGCTCATTTCGTCAACTCTTGGGATTGAGAGGGTGACGAGTATACATGAGTACCTACACAAAACAAAGACAAAGGAAAGATTGTGTGTGCGTGGTAGATGTACACATCATCCATCATGATGTGTATGTGCACGTGTGAGTTAGCACAAGATAAGCAATGCTCAAAGAAATTTGAGGCATGGTATATGAACATGTCATCCATCATGAAAGAATAGTTTTTATGTATGACACGATGGGGACACAAATTGAGCAAACAAGTATATGGCACATCAAAAGCATGTTTATTCATGGGGACCATATGGTGTACACTATCATGGGAATCGTGCAAAGTATGAAATGTATCAAGATCTCCTAATATGTATGAGGAAACTATGGGGGTCTCCTCATGAGCATGAGTAGCAACATCACTTGGAGAATATTGACAACATCCAAAACAATGCATATTTGGAGCAATGTGATCATGGCATGGCATAGTAGATGAATTGCGAAAATCATGTAAAGGGAGCATGGCAATATCATCACAAGAGAAGCAAAAGCCAATGACCATCATCTCGTCATCTATGCCATAAGTGCAAATGGGATTTATTTTAATGGGGCATGTAAAGTTACTATGTTGAGATTGAAATGATGCAATATGGTTTATCTCACTGATAGCATATGACAAGTTCAATGGATTGTCAAACATGACGTGACCAGTAGAATTTTCACAAGATATCCTATGAAGCATAGCATCACAATTAGGCAACTCAACATGCTCATCATCATATTCATCATAAATAGGTAAGTCAAGGCATGAAGAAGTCTCACTAGCATGAAGCATGGCAATAGGTGGATCAACATCATGGGAGCAATCGATGTCAAGAGAGTCCACTAGTGGGACAAGAGAAGCACCATCACCTATGTTACCTTTGGAGCATCGCAGGTATTGTAGGTGAGGCATTGTAGATCGCCTCGTTATCATCTTCATCTTGATGGAACCATGTGGGTGTGCATCATTGTCCATCATGGCCATCGCCATCTCCATAGGAGGTATGGACTCATCAATGGTAGGCATGTCGCCATGTATGTGACCTAGCACCAAAGGATAAAACACACTAGGAGTAGAGGGTAAGTCATTAGAAATCATAGTGGCCTCATGTGCCATGTCAACTACCTCACTCACTAAGTGTGGTGGCTCACTCACTCCCTCAAAGATGCTCTCACCATATGGTTGGTGGAGTCACCAAATGGCGCCAACCTCGCATAGGATATGTTGCATGCTCTCATGTGTGGGGCTAGTGGTGGTCACACTCATCCTCTCATAGGAAATGCTCTCAATGTCACGTATGGTGGAGTCACCATGTCACCTCATGTGGTGGTGGCTCTCCTCACATGGCACTTGGGGCATCTCGACATATGTAGGTGTCTGAGAGATGTAGGTGCAAATGTCTCCATGCTCAACTCCTATCGCCGTGGTCAAGGGATGGCCCTTGCTCGACCTTCTTGTCGCCGCCTTGTTGTTGGAGGCCCATATGATGTGGCACCTCGTAGCTCGCCTCCATGACCGAAGGAGTTTCCCATGCTCGGCCATCTTCCTTGAGGGGATTCCAAGATGGAAGTGTCGCCTCGTCAGAGGTCATCGCTTTGGACTTGATGAAGTCGTTGTAGGCGCATTTCGTGGAAGTAGGCGAAGATGCCATACGTCCCAAAGGCTTAAGTTGCTCGATAGCACTTGGCGAAGATGCCAAAGTGGTTGGTGTAGCCGTAGCGCCGTCTTGGTGGTGGTCGTGTCGCGGTCTTCTTTTGTGCTCTTGAAGCTTGGACTTGGCGTGGAGTAGGGCTTGTTGGGACTTGTGCATTTGTGCTTGTGGAGCATCTTCATGATGATGATGTCGTTGTCGTGCTTGAGCTCGTAGTAGATGTCGTTTGTCGTTGTCGTGCACATGATGCTTGGATGTGACTTGCCCTTCATGACGATGTTGATCACGAACTTGATGGTGGTCGCCATGTAGATGTGGACGAGGACGATTTGCACTTGCATCGTGGCCGTGCTCCGAAGACTTGTGGCTTGAATGTCGCCGCCTTGAAGATGACGAAGGGGAAGAAGACTTGATCAAGGTTCTAATCTCCTCCATCCTTGCATCTTGCTCCTCTTTATGTGCGGAAAGCTTCTTGTCGATGTAGTCCCTTTTCCTTGCTTCGGAGTGACGAATGTCGATGGAGATGTTCTCGATGCGCTCTCGCAATCTTGATTGTGCGCCTTGCATTTGTCGTTGTAGATCGAAGATGGACGCTTTGGTGATGTAGTCGTTCACGCCGTCATTGTTGTCGTAGACCGGAGAGGAAATGCCTTGCCTATCCATCACAAGACTCGAGCAAAGGTGAGTAGGAAATGAGATAAACAATACCAAGCTACCTTTTCCCAAAGTTGAGGATGTATCTTGTATCACTCAATGTGAAATAAAAGAATAGTGGAATTGTTACCGGACTTGTTCACTCACACCTATCAAGTAAAGCTTATAGTAGAGCTCGGTGAGGATAGTGGCACAAAAATTTGATGCAAAATGTTAGCAAGAGTCAATAATGTTGGAAAAGATTCAGAAATTCACAAGTGAAACAAGTAGACCAATAGCAAATGCGGTACACGGAAACACACACACGGATAGATAAATGGGGTTGTGCAACCAAGGAATGAGCACAAAATGTGGAATCCACCAAAACGCTCGTGTTGCACAACTCAAGAGAGACGCTAGCACGATTGCCCAATAGGCGGATATGACATTTGTGCACAACCTATAAGATGCAAAATGGATAAACTACTATCCCAAGTATGCTATTTATGTATGATTCCCGGTGTTTCTCTCAAGATGATCCAAGATGATCGGATATGACAATCTTATGTGCAATGGGGTATGATGCTATGGCACTTGCTCACGAGGTCTTTGCTCTCTTTTTGCTTAAAAGCTTTTTTTTCTATGGCCACTTTTGCACAATGCACAAACCAAGATAGCTATTGTGTATATGCGGGAACGATATTGTGACACAAAGGATGATATCAATATATGCACCACGATGATATGGTATGTATGCGATGGGTAGTATGATCACTAATGTGCACAAGTAACGTTGCCGGCAATACTCAAATGGCTAGTCTCGATAGGCAAGTAACGCAAAATGGGCTAGGGGTTAACAATGCAATTGCAAGGGGAATATACAATGGTGTCGTCGAGGTTACCGTCCTTTGCGATGATGTGTGGTGATGTTCTTGATGTAGATACCAAGATGATGTAGACCCGTCCCTAAGTAGCCGAAACACCTTAGGAAACGGTAAAAACCGCAAACTCAAAATCTCAAATGACAAATGTCAAATGGTGGTAGCAGAAAGCGGTGGTGTTGCACTAGGCAATGCGGAAGCGGAATGATGGCTTATGCGAGTTAATGTTGAAGTTGTCGTCCCTAAGTAGCCGAAACACCTTAGGAGACACAACACACAACTCAAACAAGCTCAAACAAAATTGGGTTAAGTTGGGATGTGGAAGTATATGGTGGGTAATCCTATGTGGAAATGGTGGTGGTGGTTGATGAAGAAGCAACCGTCCCTAAGTAGCCAAACACCTTAGGAGACTCACGTCGCCACTCAAACAACCACAAATGCTAAATGTAGCAAAATGCTAGGTTGCGTAAGGCTATGGAGGTTTTATGGATGATATTGTGGAAGGCCTAGCCAAAGATGCCAAAATGTCAAACTTTTGATGGAGTCAAATGGTGATGGAACCTATCTAGGTGGATGGGGATGTCAATAGCTACTCAACGAGCTAAAGAACGCTAAAATTGGACCCGGATGTGGAAGTTAGGGCAAACGGTGGATCGCACGCTGCTGTCAGAGGGGGGGCTGCAAGACGGGGTCTAGGGCCTGTGGGCACGGGTCCCACGCAAGACGGTACAAGCCCGTGGGCTCGGGGTGTCCAGAGACTTTTCGGGGGCCCGTGCGCACGGGGTCTGGGGTCCGTGGGCACGGGGTGGACGGAAATTTCGTGATTTTGGGGCGGAAATTGAAGATTTCTAGGGCAAAAGTGGGGAGATTTTGGGGATGGATGGTGGGGAAAAGATGGGGGAAGCTAGATCCACTTGAAACCAAGCAAATCCATGGATCAAATCCAACAAAATCTCATGAAACCAACAAATCACAAAAAATTTTGGGGCTATTTTTGGTGGGGAATTTTCGAATTTAGGAAGAAATCACACAAAACTAGGCTAGAAAACAAAGAGGGGGGCTCCAATTTCGTGATCAACCATGGCTCATGATACCATGTGATGTAGGGTGAAACCCTATGGAGAGATCTTTCACGAATTGGAGGGGGAATCCCCAAGAACAAGATGAACAAAAGAGGGAAAACAGGAGGAACACTCAAGAACAAGTCAAATCACACATCCACTAGACAATCAAACACATAAGATCCACAAGGTACATAAACAACAAAAGGAAATAAGATACACGGTAGAGTTCATCCCAAATCCTATGAAGGAGATGAGGGCTTGATGATCTAGATAGATCCTTCCCTCAAGGGGGTCTTCATCCACTAGGGATCTTCTCCAATGGAGGCCTTGAACTCCAATGGAGTGGAATCCCACAAGGGGAGGTACAAAGCTAAGCTCTAGTGTTTAGATCTAATCTTAGCTTACTCTAAATGGAGGAGATGAAGGAGTATATATAGTCCTAGGCAAAGAGAGGGATAGGTGGGGGCGAAATGGTAAAACAAGGGCAAAGCCCGCAGCATCACACAAGGTCCCCGTGTGCACGGGGTAAGTGGAGCCCATGCGCACGGGGTATCCAGGGACCGAACGCAAGGGCCTGCAAGACGGGTCCGTGGAGGCCTGTGGACACGGGGTCCTGTGGGCACGGTACACGCCTGCGCGCACGGGGTCTTCAGACCGCCACTGGGAGGCCCATGGGCACGGGTCGGGGGTCCCGCGCACGGGTCGCCTAGAGCTGCTGCCTTCTTCTTGGCGCTTCATTCTCCGCTTTCAAAGCTTCCTCTTGGATGGTGTAGATGTTCTCTTGCGCTTGACTCTCCATGATGAATGTGTAGCTCCTCTCACACCTAAGTATGCACATGAGAGACGGGTCAAGTAGTATACCATCCTCAAGGGTACAAGTGGACACGTAAAGGAGATGATTCACCTTTGTATGCATTAAGTAGATCTGCCTGTGTCACTTGCCAAATGGACTCTTGACATGGTGATGTCCATAGATGCTCCGCATCACCGTAAATTGAAGAAAATCCAGCTGCTATATGCCTTATTCTCCTTGTTTTCGCGGATGGCATGTTGTAACTCATGGCGGAAAGCCAGAACAAAAGGGCATTCCCGCATCGGTTAATATATATGTGGAAACGATATCTCCTCTATAGAGGACAAGAAATTTTGGGGCAATCAGGCAAAAATCGCACGAGAAAATGAAGTACTTTCAAGGACTGCCATAGAATGGACATATGTTCACTAAAACGGTCATAATTTTGTCATTCGAGTCCGTGGTCGACACATAAGTATTAAACTGCTCATGCGCAGCGCGCGAATCCAAAAAATACTCCCCCTTCCGCCAAGAGGCCCGGATTACCCTCAAATTCAGCCTTAAGCAGGACTTTTTGGCCCTGAAATTCAAAGAACATCATTCGTCGCTGTTTTTCAGACATTTTTTTGAACCCATTGGCACTTCCTTTTGAAGGAAATTCGAGAGATTATGTTGCTTATAGACACTAGCCCCTCGGTAGGGACAAACGTACCTTTCTGCAGATGCTCTATGATTCGGGCAATCTCATTCGGCTGTAAATTGAAGAAAATCCAGCGGCTATATGCCTTATTCTCCTTGTTTTCGCCAGATGGCATGTCAGAACTCATGGGCGGAAACCCAAGAACAAAAGGGCATTCCTGGCATCGGTTAATATATATGTGGAAACGATATCTCCTCTATAGAGGACAAGAAATTTTGGGGCAATCAGGCAAAAATCGCATGAGAAAATGAAGTACTTTCAAGGACTGCCATAGAATGGACATATGTTCACTAAAACGGTCATAATTTTGTCATTCGGAGTCTGGGTCGGACACATAAGTACTCAAACTGCTCACAAGAAGCGCTGATCCAAAAAATACTCCCTTCCGCCAGAAGCCGAGTATCCTCGATTCAGCCTTAAGCAGGACTTTTGGCCCTCAAATTCAAAGAACATCATTCGTCGCTGTTTTTCAGACATTTTTTTGAACCCATTGGCACTTCCTTTTGAAGGAAATTCGAGAGATTATGTTGCTTATAGAAACTATCCCCTTGGTAGGGACAAACGCATTTTCTCATGGATGCTCTATGATTCGGCAATCTCATTTGGCTGTAAATTGAAGAAAATCCAAAGGGCTATATGCCTTATTCTCCTTGTTTTCACGGATGGCATGTCAGAACTCATAAGCGTGAAAGCCAGGAACAAAAGGGCATTCCTGGCATTGGTCAATATATATGTGGAAACGATATCTCCTATATAGAGGGCAACAAATTTTGGGGCAATCAGAAAGCGCACGAGAAAATGAAGTACTTTCAAGGACTGCCATAGAATGGACAGATGTTCACTAAAACGGTCATAATTTTGTCATTTGGAGCCCGTGTCGGATCCATAAGTAGTCAAACAGCTCGCGGCGAGCGTGTGAATCCAAATAATACTCCCTGCTTCCGCCAGTAGGCCCGGAGTACCCTCAAATTCAGCCTTAAGCAGGACTTTTTGGCCCTGAAAGTCAGAGAACATCATTCTTCGCTGTTTTTCAGACAAGTTTCTGAACCTATTGGCACTTTCTTTTGAAGGAAATTCGAGAGATTATGTTGCTTATAGACACTAGCCCCCCTGGTAGGGACAAACGTACCTTTCTACAGATGCTCTATGATCCGGGCAATCTCATTTGGCCGTAAATTGAAGAAAAAAATCCAGCGGCTATATGCCTTATTCTCCTTGTGTTCGCCGGATGGCATGCTGTAACTCATCCGCATGAAAGCCAAGAACAAAAGGGAATTCCTGGCATCGGTCAATATATATGTTGAAACGTTATCTCCTCTATAGAGGACAAGAAATTTTGGGGCAATCAGGCAAAAAGCGCATGAGAAAATAAAGTACTTTCAAGGACTGCCATAGAATGGACATATGTTCACTAAAACGGTCATAATTTTGTCATTCGGAGTCCGTGTCGGACACATAAGTACTCAAAATGCTCATGCGAAAAGCGCCAATCCAAAAATACTCCTCTTCCGCCAGAGGCCCGAGTACCTCAAATTCAGCCTTAAGGTGTCTTTTGGCCCCGAAAGTCAAAGAACATCATGCGTCATTGTTTTTCGCATAAGTTATCAACCCAAATGCACTTCCTTTTGAAGGAAATTCGAGATATTATTTTCCTTATAGACACTAGCCCTCGGTAGGGACAAACGAAGTTTCGCAGATGCTCTATGATCCGCAATCTCATTTGGTCAGAATTCAAGAAAATCCAGCGCTATATGCCTTATTCTCCTTGTTTTCGCCGGATGGCATGTCAGAACTCATGCGCGAAAGCCAAGAACAAAAGGGCATTCCCGCATCGGTCAATATATATGTGGAAACGATATCTCTCTATAGAGGACAAGAAATTTTGGGGCAATCAGAAAAAGCGCACTGAAAATGAAGTACTTTCAAGGACCGCCATAGAATGGACAGATGTTCACTAAAACGGTCATAATATTGTCATTTGGAGCCCGTGTTCCACCCATAAGTATTAAACTGCTCACAAGCAGCACGCTAATCCAAAAATACTACCTCCTTCCGCCAGAGGCCCGGAGTACATTCAAATTCAGCCTTAAGCAGGACTTTTTGGCCCTGAAAGTCAAAGAACATCATTCGCTTGTGTTTTCGCACTAGTTTCCGATCCCATTGGCACTTCCTTTTGAAGCAAATTCGAGATTACGTTGCTTATAGACACTAGCCCCCGGTAGGGACAAACGCATCTTCTCGCAGATGCTCTATGATCCCGCAATCTCATTTGGCCGTAAATTGAAGAAAAAATCCAGTGGCTATATGCCTTATTCTCATTGTTTTTGCCGGATGGCATGTCAGAACTCATGCGCGCGAAAGCCAAGAACAAAAGGGCATTCCTGCATCGGTCAATATATATGTCAAAACAATATCTCCTCTATAGACGACAAGAAATTTCAAGGCAACAGCAAAAAGTGCACGAGAAAATGAAGTACTTTCAAGGACCGCCATAGAATGGACATATGTTCACTAAAACGGTCATAATTTTGTCATTCGAGTCCGTGGTCGGACACATAAGTATTAAACTGCTCATGGCGAAAAGCGCCGAATCCAAAAATACTCCTCTTCCGCCAGAGGCCCGAGTACCTCAAACTCAGCCTTAAGCAGGTCTTTTGGCCCCGAAAGTCAAAGAACATCATGTGCATTGTTTTTCGACAAGTTTCAACCCATTGGCACTTCCTTTTGAAGGAAATTCGAGAGATTATTTTCCTTATAGACACCGCCCTCGTAGGGACAAACGATTTTTCGCAGATGCTCTATGATCCGGCAATCTCATTTGGTCAGAATTCAAGAAAATCCAGCGGCTATATGCCTTATTCTCCTTGTTTTCACGGATGGCATGTCAGAACTCATGCGCGGAAAGCCAAGAACAAAAGGGCATTCCTGGCATCGGTCAATATATATGTGGAAACGATATCTCCTCTATAGAGGACAAGAAATTTTGGGCCAATCAGGAAAAAAGCGCACGAGAAAATGAAGTACTTTCAAGGACTGCCATAGAATGGACAGATGTTCACTAAAACGGTCATAATATTGTCATTTGGAGCCCGTGTCGGACCCATGAGTACTCAAACTGCTCGCGGCGAGCATGTGAATCCAAAAAATACTACCTCCTTCCGCCAGGAGGCCTGGAGTACATTCAAATTCAGCATTAAGCAGGACTTTTTGGCCCTGAAAGTCAAAGAACATCATTCGTCGGTGTTTTCAGACTAGTTTCCGATCCCATTGGCACTTCCTTTTGAAGCAAATTCGAGAGATTATGTTGCTTATAGACACTAGCCCCCCTGGTAGGGACAAACGTACCTTTCTGCAGATGCTCTATGATCCGGGCAATTTCATTTGGCCGTAAATTGAAGAAAAAATCCAGCGGCTATATGCCTTATTCTCCTTGTTTTTGCCGGATGGCATGCTGTAACTCATGCGCGTGAAAGCCAAGAACAAAAGGGCATTCCTGGCATCGGTCAATATATATGTCAAAACAATATCTCCTCTATAGACGACAAGAAATTCTGGGGCAGTCAGGCAAAAAGTGCACGAGAAAATGAAGTACTTTCAAGGACTGCCATAGAATGGACATATGTTCACTAAAACGGTAATAATTTTGTCATTCGGAGTCCGTGTCGGACACATAAGTACTAAAACTGCTCGCGGCGGGCGCACGAATCCAAAAAATACTCCCACTTCCGCCAGAAGGCCCGGAGTACCCTCAGATTCAGCCTTAAGCGGGTCTTTTTGGCCCTGAAAGTCAAAGAACATCATGCGTCGCTGTTTTTCAGACAAGTTTCTGAACCCATTGGCACTTCCTTTTGAAGGAAATTCAAGAGATTATGTTGCTTATCGACACTAGCCCCCCTGGTAGGGACAAACGTACCTTTCTGCAGATGCTCTATGATCCAGGAAATCTCATTTGGCCATAAATTGAAGAAAATCCCTCGGCTATATGCCTTATTCTCCTTGTTTTCGCTGGCTGGCATGCTGTAACTCATGCGCGTGAAAGCCAAGAACAAAAAGGCATTCATGGCATCGGTTAATATATATGTGGAAACGATATCTCCTCTATAGAGGACAAGATATTTTGGGGCAGTCAGGCAAAAAGCGCACGCGAAAAATGAAGTACTTTCAAGGACTGCCATAGAATGGACAGATGTTCACTAAAACGGTCATAATATTGCCATTTGGAGCCCGTGTCGGACCCATAAGTACTCAAACTGCTCGCGGCGAGCGCGCGAATCCAAAAACTACTACCCACTTCCGCCAGGAGGCCCAGAGTACATTCAAATTCAGCCTTAAGCAGGACTTTTTGGCCCTGAAAGTCAAAGAACATCATTCATCGCTGTTTTTAGACTAGTTTCCGATCCCATTGGCACTTCCTTTTGAAGGAAATTTGATAGATTATGTTGCTTATAGACACTAGCCCCCCTGGTAGGGACAAACGTACCTTTCTGCTGATGCTCTATGATCCCGCAATCTCATTTGGCCGTAAATTGAAGAAAAATCTAGCGGTTATATGCCTTATTCTCCTTGTTTTCACCGGATGGCATGTCAGAACTCATGCACGGAAAGCCAAGAACAAAGGGCATTCCCGCATCGGTCAATATATATGTCGAAACGATATCTCCTCCATAGAGGACAAGAAATTTGGGCAATCAGCAAAAGCGCACGAGAAAATGAAGTACTTTCAAGGACTGCCATAGAATGGACGATGTTCACTAAAACGGTCATAATTTTGTTATTCGAGTCCGTGGTCGACACATAAGTACTAAACTGCCGCGCAAGCGCATCGAATCCAAAAATACTCCCCTTCCGCCAGAGGCCCGGAGTACCTCAAATTCAGCCTCAAGCAGGTCTTTTGGCCCCGAAACTCAAAGAACATCATGCGTCATTGTTTTTCAAACAAGTTTCAACCCATTGGCACTTCCTTTGAAGGAAATTGAGAGATTTTGTTGCTTATCGACACTAGCCCCCTCGGTAGGGACAAACGTATTTTCTCGCAGATGCTCTATGATCCGTGCAATCTCATTTGGCCATAAATTGAAGAAAATCCAGCGGCTATATGCCTTATTCTCCTTGTTTTCGCCTGATGGCATGGTATAACTCATGCGCGTGAAAGCCAAGAACAAAAGGGCATTCCTGGCATCGGTCAATATATATGTGGAAACGATATCTCCTCTATAGAGGACAAGATATTTTGAGGCAATCAGGCAAAAAGCGCACGAGAAAATGAAGTACTTTCAAGGACTGCCATAGAATGGACAGATCTTCACTAAAACGGTCATAATATTGCCATTTGCAGCCCGTGTCGGACCCATAAGTACTCAAACTGCTCGCGGCCAGCGTGCAAATCCAAAAAATACTAACCGCTTCTGCCAGGAGGACCGGAGTACATTCAAATTCAGCCTTAAGCATGACTTTTTGGCCCTGAAAGTCAAAGAACATCATTCGTCGCTGTTTTCAGACAAGTTTCCGATCCCATTGGCACTTCCTTTTGAAGGAAATTCGATAGATTATGTTGCTTATAGACACTAGCCCTAGCTTATAGACACTAGCCCTCGGTAGGGACAACGTATCTTTCTCATGATCCTCTATGATCCCGCAATCTCATTTGGCCAGAATTGAAGAAAAATCTAGCTGCTATATGCCTTATTCTCCTTGTTTTCACGGATGGCATGTCAGAACTCATGCGCGCGAAAGCCGAGAATGTATGGGCATTCTGCATCGGTCAATATATATGTGGAAACGATATTCCTATATAGAGGATAAGAAATTTTGGGGCACCGGGCAAAAGCGACGAGAAAATGAAGTACCTTCAAGGACCGCCATAGAATGGACAGATGTTCACTAAAACGGTCATAATTTTGTCGCTTGGAGCCCGTGGTCGACCCATAAGTACTCAAACTGTTCATGGAGAGCGCTAATCCAAAAAATACTACCCGCTCCGCCAGAGGCCCGAGTACCTCAAATTCAGCCTTAGCAGGACTTTTGGCCCCGAAAGTCAAAGAACATCATGCGCTTGTTTTCAGACTAGTTTCCGATATCTCCTCTATAGAGGACAAGAAATTCTGGGGCAATCAGGCAAAAAGCGCAAAAGAAAATGAAGTACTTTCAAGGACTGCCATAGAATGGCAATATGTTCACGAAAACGGTCATAATTTTGTCATTCGGAGTCCGTGTCAGACACATAAGTACTCAAACTGCTCGCGGCGAGCGCACGAATCCAAAAAATACTCCCCCTTCCGCCAGGAGGCCCGGAGTACCCTCAGATTCAGCCTTAAGCAGGTCTTTTTGGCACTGAAAGTCAAAGAACATCATGCGTCGCTGTTTTTCAGACAAGTTTCTGAACCCATTGGCACTTCCTTTTGAAGGAAATTCGAGAGATTATGTTGCTTATTGACACTAGCCCCGCTGGTAGGGACAAACGTATCTTTCTGCAGATGCTCTATGATCCAGGCAATCTCATTTGGCCATAAATTGAAGAAAATCCAGCGGCTATATGCCTTATTCTCCTTGTTTTCGCCGGATGGCATGCTGTAACTCATGCGCGTAAAAGCCAAGAACAAAAGGGCATTCCTAGCATCAGTCAATATATATGTGGAAACGATATCTTGATGTAGGGTGGAACCCTAATTCGTCGATCTTTCACGTTTGGAGGGGATCCTACGGAGGAAACACGAAGAACACGCGGAAGCACAAGGGGAAACACGGGGAAAACGAGAGAGAATCACTCAACCAACAAGGGAATCGATCACACAAGTGTTAGATCACCATACACATAAGAGATTCACGAGATCCAAACTCAACAAAGGACGATACAAAAGGTAAATGGGTTCTTCTCCGTGAGGAGGTCTTGATGGTCTTCCCTCGAAGGGGTCTTGAATCCGCTTGGGGGATCTTCTCCGAGAGGTCCCGAGTCCCGAGGAAAGTAACTATGGATGAGCAAAGCTCTCACACAAAATATGAGCTAATCCTTTGCTAACCCTAGAAAGAGGAAGGGATGGAGTATATATAGTCTACGGGGCGAAGGGTACATGGGCTTCGCCCTTCACTGTTCACGCCAGTGAAGCCGGATGTCCGGCCGGGCCGGATGTCCGGGGCTTCATGTGAGGCCGGATGTCCGGGCTGGCGGTGCGACCTTCTGTAGTCTCTGGTGCGGGGCGCCGGATTTCTGGGCAGAGGGCCGGATTTCCGGGGCTTCGTGGAAGGACGGATGTCCGGGGCCTGGGGGCCGGATGTCCGGGCCCTGTAGCCTTATTGGCTGAGCTGCGGCTGCTGTGTTGGCGTCTCCAGGGGCCGGATGTCCGGGGCCTGGGCCGGATGTCCGGGGCCTAGAAGGTGAACTTGTCTGTTTCAGCTGGTTCTCTTCATCCGTGGAGTGGGTTGCTTGTCCATCTTCATGTGCACCCTCGGGAGGTTCTTCTTGACACCTAATCATGCATAGTGTATCTGATTTAGGTAGTAGCCATGTCTCGAGAGGGTCATATGAAATATCATTTAGGAGAGAAGTCACCTCGGTTTCAAGAGCTCTTGCACGTGCTCGAGTCATAGGTCCTTGTGGGGTTGGATGTGTTGATGTAGAGTCCATGGGGATGATGGAAGGTGCTCCGCATCATATCCCTCCTTCAAAGGATCCGACCGGATCAAGATCTTCATCACCATGGAAAGGCGAGAGGTCTTTGACATTGAAGGTGTCGCCACGCTGTACTTGTCGCTGGTAGGTCGAGCTTGTAGGCGTTGTTGTTGTAGCGCATAACACCTTGAAAGGTCCATCGGCTTGAGGTAGAAGTTTGACTTATGCTCGCTGGGGAAGCGCTCATGAGGGTGTAGCCACACGAGATCGCCTATGTTGAAGATCATGGGTTGCTTGTTGATGTTGAGCTTGGTTGCTAGTCGCTGTACTTGGCACTCGATGGTGTGTCTTGTATCTTCATGCATCTTCTTGATGTAGCTCGCACGGCGCTATGCCGAGGTTGGTGCGCTTGTAGAGGTAGTGGTAGAATGTCCAATGGGGACAATGGGTTGAAGCCAAAGACGACCTCAAGGGGACTTGCCGGTCGTCAATGTCTTGGCGCGGTTGTAGGCGATTTCGGCGATGGGTAGACACGCTCCCACTCCTTGATGTTCTTCTTGATCAACACGCCAAGTAGAGTGGGGAGCGTCCGTTCGTCACCTCCATTTGGCCGCCGGTTTGAGGATGGTATGCGGAGGAGAACAATAGCTTGATTCCGAGCTTGGCGCAAAGTGTTTTCCAAAAGTAACTCAAGAACTTGACGTCATGGTCGGAGACGATTGACTTTGGAACTCCATGGAGGCGCAAGATTTCCTACAAAAGAGATTTGCAATATGTGAAGCATCGCTCACCTTGTTGCAAGGAATGAAATGTGCCATTTTAGAAAATCGGTCCACAACAACAAACACGAATCCTTTCCATTTTGAGTTCTAGGCAAACCAAGTACAAAATCCATGCTAATGTCTTCCCAAGGTTGATAAGGAATAGGAAGAGGCATGTAAAGACCATGAGATTGAGCTTTGACTTAGCTTTATGCATGTAGAGCATCGGTGGTGAAGCGTGAGACGCCTCAAACATCTTGGGCCAAAAGTAGTTCTTGGAGAGCGTGGCGAAGGTCTTGTCGCGTCCAAAATGTCCCATGAGTCCGCCTCCATGAGCCTCTTGCAAAAGGAGCAAACGAAGAGAAGACTCGAATGCATAGTTTGTTAGCTCTCATAAGATAACCATCCTTGAGGTAATATTGTTCCCAAGATGTATGAGTCAAACATTTAGCATAATGAGGTGCAAAAGATGGATCACTAGCATACAAATCTTTGATGTGCTCAAAACCAATAACATTCAACTCAAGTTGGGTGACAAGCAGCATATGCGTGAAAGTGCATCGGCGATTACATTTTCCTTGCCCTTAATGTACTTGATCACATATGGAAATGATTCAATAAATTCACTCCATTTGGCATGTCGCTTGCTCAATTTAGTTTGACCTTTTAAGTACTTAAGCGCTTCATGATCGGTATGGATGACAAACTCATGAGGTCTAAGATAATGTTCCCAAACATGGAGGACACGACTAAAGCATACAATTCCTTGTCATACACGGATAGTTAAGTTGAGCATCGGAGAGTTTTTCACTAAAATAAGCAATGACTCATTTTTCTTGCATTAAAACTCCGCCAATTCCGCTACCACTTGCATCACAATGGACCTCGAAAGTTTTGTCAAAATTGGGCAAAGCAAGAACCGGAGCATGAGTAAGCCAAGACTTGAGCTCATCAAAAGCGTTGGATTGGAAAGGTCCCCAAACAAAAGGAGTATTCTTCTTACTCAAAGCATGCAAAGGAGCTGCAATAGTGCTAAAGTTTTTCACAAAGCGGCGATAAAAACCTGCAAGACCAAGGAAACTTCAGACTTGTTGCAAATTGGTGGGTTAGCCAAGTTTTAATTGCTTTGATCTTAGTTTCACAACATGGACACCCTTGAAAGAGACAACGAAACCCAAGAAAACCACTTTGTCAACGCCAAAAGTGCATTTTTCAAGTTGGCATAAAGACTTTCCTTTCAAAGCGCTTGCAAAACAAGCTTAACGTGATCAAGATGCTCTTTCATGGTTTTGCTAAACACAAGAATATCATCAAGTAAACCACAACAAAGATTCCAATGTATGGACGGTACATGATGCATGAGACGACAAAAGTTCCGGTGCTTCCGACAAACCCATAGGCATAACAAACCACTCATATAAGCCAAATTTTGTTTTGAAAGCAGTTTTCCATTCATCACCCTCATGAATTCAGATTTGATAATAGCCACTTTTAAGATCAATTTTGAGAAAAGTTGGCTCCACTAAGTTCATCAAGCATATCATCTAAGGAGGAATGGGATGCCTATAGCGCACGGTGATAGCATTTATGGGTCTACAATCGAACACAAGCGGAAACTTCCATCGGGCTTAGGCACAAGAATAACGGAACGCACAAGGGCTTAAGCTTTCACGCACATGACCGCTTGTCGATTAGTTGTTGTACTTACCATTGAATCTCCTTGGTTTCTTCGGATTGACGCAATATGGAGCTTTGTTTGGAAGTGGCGCCCGGAATGAGGTCGATTCTATGCTCAATGCCTCGAGAGGAGGTAAACCCGAGGTAGCTCATCGGGAAAAACATTTTGAAATTCCTGCAAAGAGATTGAAACACCAAAGGTTGCTCGTGAATGGTGTTAGTTTTGTATCTCCATCCTTGCACACAAGGACAAAGTGCATCACACTCGCTGGGTTCTCACACACTTCTCTCATCTCACTTTTGGTGGCAAATAGTATGAGGTTTTTCTCTAGTCAAGATGCGCCAAATTTGGCTTGTGGCTCTCATTCACTTTATGGTGGCTCACTTTCTCACTCTTCTCTCTTTGGTTGGTGGCTTGTTTGTCGGCTATCACTTGACTAGGAGACATGGGTCGTAGGACATATTCTTTTCCATTCATCTTGAAGCTATAGTGGTTTGTACGCCCATTGTGGTAGACACCACGGTCAAATTGCCATGGCCGACCAAGGAGGAGGTGGCAAACGGTCATTGGGACCACATCACATTCCAAAGTGTCCTCATATGCACCGATTTTGAAGGAGACGTGTACCATATGCTACCCTCGTATAGTGCCGGAGTCACTTAGCCATTGAACCTTGTAGGGGTGCGGGTGCTTCTTCTTTACCAATTGGAGCTTGGAGCATAGTTCTTCGCTTGCTAAGTTGTGGCAACTACCTCCATCGATGATGACCTTGACGGATCTCCCATTGATGCCGGCCTTTGTGTGGAAGATGTGGCATCGCTGGTCTTCTTCTTGTTGATGTTGAAGTGTCAAGACCTTGGAGACAACAAGAGCGGACTTGTATCTTCATCACAAAAGACTTGATCATCTTCATCCTCATTGACGCCACGGTGCATGGCCACTTGCTCAATGGCTTCCATTTCATCTTCACTCATTGAGTCATAGGTGCCATCATCGCTGAGGATCATGGTGCGCTTGTTGGTGCATTCATAGGACTTGTGGCTCGGCCGCCACAAGTGAAACACTTGAAGGAGCTTGTCTTGACGGTCTCCTCGGTTGGAGTAGATGATGAAGCACGCGCTTGAGGTTGCTAGTAGTAGGAGGGAGACGACTTGAACTTGTGGAAGTTCTCTTGTAACTTGACTTGTCGTCGCTGCTTGGAGAAGGCTTGGTTGATGTCGGTTGGAGTAGTTGTTGAAGCTTGGTTGTTGGAGAAGTCAGATGCCTTAGAAGAGTACTTGGCATTTGAAGTCATCTTGTACTTGACGCTCCGCCTTTGTAGCTTGATGCACGAGATCAATGAGGTTGGAGTAGGGTTGAAGTCGGCGATTTTCTTGATGGGATGGTTGAGTCCATTCAAGAATCGTGCCATTGTTTGCTCATCATCCTCCGTGACATTGGCTCGAATCATGGCAATCTCCATTTCCTTGTAGTATTCTTCAACACTCTTTGTTCCTTGCTTGAGGAGTTGTAGCTTCTTGAAGAGATCACGGTTGTAGTAGGTGGGCACAAAGCGTGCTCGCATGACATCCTTCATTTGAGCCCAAGTGGTGATTGGAGGTTCACCTCTTGCTTGTCGGCGCTCAAGGACTTGTTCCCACCATATGAGCACATAGTCTTGGAACTCAAGTGATGCCATAGCGATCTTCTTCTATTCCTCATAGTTGTGCAAACGAAAGATTTTGTCGACCTTCAATGCCCATGAGAGGTACTCTTCGGGATCATTGGTTCCATTGAACTTGGGCATTGTGAACTTGAGATTGCCATAGCGTTGTTCTTCATTGTGTTGAGGTCGATGTTGATGATGACGTTTTGACGTGGAGGGTAATCATCCTCATGTTGCTTTTGGCGAGGAGGAAGTCCATGATCAACTTGCTCTTGTTGGCCTTGATGTTGAGAGGAGCTTGAGGAGCTTGTGAAGGAGCTTGTGGGCTTGACGCTGCGCATGCCGATGGTAGTTCCTCTTGGATTTCTTCTCAAGGGCTTCCTCTTGGTTTCGCTTTTCGCGACACGGTTGGCAATAGCTCGACTTGATGCTTGAAGGGCACGCCCGCCTCAAGAGCTTGTGCTTCGTTGTTGTTGTTGAAGACGCTGAGCGCCGGCGCCTTGTTGCTCTTGATGTAGGCGCGCTCGTTTGTTCTTGTTGGCGATGAAGACGTTGTCGTTTTGTGCTTGAGCAAACGCCACTTGGTTCGGTTGAGGACGAGGACTTCTTCATCAACTTGCTCTTGGAGATTCTTGTCATGTAGCGAGTTTCGAGATGCGTGATTTGTCTTGACGCTGCTCGTCAAGAGTGTTCAAGACGGTGTACTTGTGTCGGAGAAGGCTCGTCGGAGTGGCGACTTGAGTGGCTCCGCCTTGAGTGTGAGGAAGTAGAAGTACGCCGATTCACCAACAAGGCGCCAGATCTCGCCCATTCTTGCATCGCTTCTTTTTGTGCGCCGCAAGTTTGTTGTCAAGTAGTCTCGTGTTCATTGCTCGGAGAGTCGCAAGTCGGTGGAGAGGTTGTTGATGCGTCGCCATTGCTTGTTGCTCTTGATGGAGAGCTCGCAGTGCCAAAGAGGTGGCTCTTGGTGACGATGATGACATGTCGTCGCCTTGCTCGATGAAGAGTGGGTTTGTAGAAGAACTTGGCCTATCCATCATTCCAAGCAAATTGTGAGTGGTAGAAAGGAGAAGAACCAATACCAATGTACCTTTGACCAAAGTTGAAGATGAATCAAGTTCACTCAAATGTGGACAATGAAATAGCACTATTGGTACCGACCCTTGTCGATTCTCACACCTACACAAGTAAAAGCTTTTGGTGGAGCTTGGTTAGATGGTGGCACAAAATTGATTGCAATAGTAAGTGAGCTTCAATAAAGTTGGAAAAGATTCACAAATTTGCCAATGCAACAAGTAGACCAAGCAAGTATGGGTACACGGAAACACACACGAATAGATAAATGGGATTGTGCAAACCAAAGGTGAGCCAAAATGTGGAATCCATTTAAAATGCTCTTGTTGCACAATACTAGAGAGACGCTAGCACGATTGCAATAATAGGCGACACGCAAACTTGTGCACAACCTACTAGGCAAAATGCAACTATCTCTATCCCAAGTATGCTATATGTATGGTGTTACGTGCAATGATCCAAGATGATCCAATATGACAATCTTAATGATGTATGATGCTATGGTTCTTGCTTATAAGCTCTTTGCTTATCTTTTCTCTTCGCTTAGAAGCTTTGGTGGCTCTTTCACTTTTGAGCTCTTTTCTCATGCAAAACTTCACTAATCAAGATAGGAATTGTGTATGTTATGACAACTTTGTGACACACAAATGGATCCCAAGATATGCACCACTTTGGTATGGTATGTATGGTATGGAGTATGATCACTAAATGTGCACAAGTCACGCTTGCGCAATACTCAATGGCTAGTCTCGGCGGGTAAGCTACGCAAAAGTAAGGCCATGTGGGTATCAATGCAATTGCAAGTTATGACAAAGATGTCGCCGGTTACCGCCCTGGCGATGTTGAGTAGTCGATGGAGATGAGCGGTGGTGATGATGACGCCGAACCGCACTCTATATAGCCAAACAGAATAGGACACGGGACCACAACGCAAAATCTCAAAGACCAAAACACATCAAAATTGACATAGGAGGTAGCGTGAGCAAGGTGGGTTTTTGGAAAGTGTTGTGTGTGTGGAAGATGTCGTGGGCACCGTGGCAATATTTGGCAAAGGTATCGTGAAATGGGCTCGGGTGTTGGAGTTGCTGTTTCCAGGGGCCGAATGTCCGGGTTTGCAGCCGGATGTCCGGGGAACACGGGCCGGATGTCCGGGCTCTGGCTCGGGAACGAACAAGAAGAATTCCGCGGGGAAAATCGCAACTCCGGGGCAAAATTCGGATGAATTGGTGGATGGAAAAGGGTGGGGAAGGTGGGGAAAGCTAGATCCACACGTAACAACACAAATCCATGGACCAAATCCAACAAAATTTCATCACACGAACAAATCACAAAAATTTTTGGGGTTATTTTTGTGGGGATTTTCGGATTTTAGGACGAAAACAACAAAATCAAGCTAGAAATCACGGGGTAGGGGCTCCAAAAACGTGATCAACGTGGCTCATGATACCATAATGATGTAGGGTGGAACCCTAATTCACCGATCTTTCACGCTTGAGGGATCCTACGGAGGAAACACGAAGAACACGCGAAGCACGAGGGGAAACACGGGGAAAACGAGAGAGAATCACTCAACCAACAAGGGAATCGATCACACAAGTGCTAGATCACCATACACATAAGAGATTCACGAGGTCCAAAATCAACAAAGGACGATACAAAAGGTAACCAGGTTCTTCTTCGTGAGGAGGTCTTGATGGTCTTCCCTTGAAGGGGTCTTGAATCCGCTTGGGGGATCTTCTCCGTAGAGGTCCTGAGCTCCGAGGAGAAGTAACCAAGTGGATGAGCAAAGCTCTCACACAAAATATGAGCTAATCCTTTGCTAACCCTAGAAAGAGGAAGGGGATGGAGTATATATAGTCTACAGGGGCGAAAGGGTACATGGGCTTCTGCCCTTCACTGTTCACGCGCAGGTGAAGCCGGATGTCCGGGCGTCGGGCCGGATGTCCGGGGCTTCATGTGAGGCCGGATGTCCGGGCTGGCGGTGGGACCTTCATTAGTCTCTGGTGTGGGGCGCCAGATTTCTGGGCAGAGGGCCGGATTTCCGGGGCATCGTGGAAGGCCGGATGTCCGGGGCCTAGGGGCCGGATGTCCGGGCCCTGTAGCCTTATTGGCTGAGCTGCCGCTGCTGTGTTGGAGTCTCCAGGGGCCGGATGTCCGGGGCCTGGAAGGTGAACTTGTCCGTTTCAGCTGGTTCTCTTCATCCGTGGAGTGGGTTGCTTGTCCATCTTCACGCACACCTCGGAGGTTCTTCTTGACACCTAATCATGCATAGTGTATCTGATTTAGGTAGTAGCCATGTCTCGAGAGGGTCATATGAAATATCATTTAGGAGAGAAGTCACCTCGGTTTCAAGAGCTCTTGCACATGCTCGAGTCATAGGTCCTTGTGGGGTTGGATGTGTTGATGTAGAGTCCATGAGGATGATGGAAGGATGCTCCGCATCATATCTCCTCTATAGAGGACAAGATATTTTGGGTCAATCAGGCGAAAAGCGCACGAGAAAATGAAGTACTTTCAAGGACAGCCATAGAATGGACAGATGTTCACTAAAACGGTCATTATGTTGCCATTTGGAGCCCGTGTCGGACCCATAAGTACTCAAACTGCTCGCGGCGAGTGCACGAATCCAAAAAATAGCACCCACTTCCGCCAGGAGGCCCTGAGTACATTCAAATTCAGCCTTAAGCAGGAATTTTTGGCCCTGAAAGTCCAAGAACATCATTCGTCGCTGTTTTCAGACTAGTTTCCGATCCCATTGGCACTTCCTTTTGAAGGAAATTCGATAGATTATGTTGCTTATAGACACTAGCCCCCCTGGTAGGGACAAACGTACCTTTCTGCTAATGCTCTATGATCCAGGCAATCTCATTTGGCTGTAAATTGAAGAAAAAATCTAGCGGCTATATGCCTTATTCTCCTTGTTTTCGCCGGATGGCATGCTCTAACTCATGCGCGTGAAAGCCAAGAATAAAAGGGCATTCCTGGCATCGGTCAATATAAATGTCGAAACGATATCTCGTCCATAGAGGACCAGAAATTCTGGGGCAATCAGGCAAAAAGCGCATGAGAAAATGAAGTACTTTCAAAGACTGCCATAGAATGGACAGATGTTCACTAAAACGGTCATTATGTTGCCATTTGGAGCCCGTGTCGGACACATAGGTACTCAAACTGCTCGCGGCGAGCGCATGAATCCAAAAAATACTCCCCCCTTCTACCAGGAGGCCTGGAGTACCCTCAAATTCAGCCTTAAGCAGGTCTTTTTGGCCCTGAAAGTCAAAGAACATCATGCGTCGCTGTTTTTCAGACAAGTTTCTGAACCCATTGGCACTTCCTTTTGAAGGAAATTCGAGAGATTATGTTGCTTATAGACACTAGCCCCCCTGGTAGGGACAAACGTACCTTTCTACAGATGCTCTACGATCCGGGCAATCTCATTTGGCCGTAAATTGAAGAAAATCCAGCGGCTATATGCCTTATTCTCCTTGTTTTCGCCGGATGGCATGTCAGAACTCATGCGCGTGAAAGCCGAGAACAAAAGGGCATTCTTGGCATCGGTTAGTATATATGTGGAAACGATATCTCCTCTATAGAGGATAAGAAATTTTGGGGCAATCAGGCAAAAAGCGCACGAGAAAATGAAGTACTTTCAAGGACTGCCATAGAATGGACAGATGTTCACTAAAACGGTCATAATTTTGTCGTTTGGAGCCCGTGTCGGACCCATAAGTACTCAAACTGTTCGCGGAGAGCGCGCGAATTCAAAAAATACTACCCGCTTCCGCCAGGAGGCCCGGAGTACCCTCAAATTGATGAGGACATGAGTACCTTGTATATGACCAAAAATATTGCATATATGCATATTTGTCAGGTGATTTCTAGTGCAAACTATTCAATAATATATTTATATTATCCAGAACAAAAATACTTCACACACTTTTGTGTTTTGTCTAATTGCAGGTGTATGGGACATTTGTACAATCCACATATGAAGATAAGGAAGAAAGAGATGTTTATTTGCTGTTCAAAAAGTCCTCTCACGTCACTTTTGGCCCAAGAGAAGATAGAGCCCAAGTCTCTCACGTTCTGGATTCAGATTCGGACTGCACAGACATACCTGACTCAAAACGCCAACAACTTTTTCATACGGACTCCGAATTGAGTGATTCTTTCTTTGTTGGAAAGTAGATTTCATGCTCTTTCCAGAACAATTGGAATCACCTTAAAATCCATCCGGAGCGTTGAGTTGTGGACAAAACAATCTGACGCTGCACCAGAATCCGAGTCAAACTACAAGTCCAAAGGTGTTACGTCACCTCCACTTGGGCCCATTGGCCTTGTACGACCTAGGGTTAGTTTTAGGATGCCTTGGGACGTCCTCCCACCTCCTTGGCCGCCACCCCTTGCTCCTATATAAGTAGATCCATCTAGTAGCTTTTCCCTGGGGATTTGTTTAGTTAAAAGTTAGCCATTGCAACTTCGTGTACTTCGTTTGTATCCAACGACCAGACCAAGACCGCTTACGGAAACCCACCTTTATCAATACTTCATACATACTCGCAATATTCAGATTGCTTTTATCATATTCTTGCTTGTTCTTCGATTGCTTGCAGGAATAGACCTTCGTGGTCAGGTTGATTGTGCTCCGCGTGGTCAATAACCTCTCGGAGTTGGTTTAGCGAATGCTAAGGCGCAACGTCAGGCACGCTTGTAGTCGGATCGTCAAAGTCGCTCCACCAAATCGATAGTTATCATCTCATCGAAAGATCGGACACCCCGCCTATCAAGTGGTATCAGCCAGGTTGCTCGTGAGATTTTACAGCTTTTCATAGTTTAGATCGTGATCTCGTCATTCATACCTATAGTCCATGAAAAGCCACAAAAAAGGTAGATCTATTCTTCATTTATCCAAGCCACCGAGCCTTTGCAATTTTCTATTCATTGCTTGCATAGTTGAATTATCGGTTGCATCGCCGTGTTAGTTGCTGGTCTTAGTGTCTAGTTCCTTTAGAGTTTCGAAGTTTCTATTCACATTAGTCACGCCGCTGCATCATTATTCCTTCCTCTCGTCCACCATCCCATCTATTAATTTCACCACGCTACACGCTGTTCATTGTCATAATCATAGTTGAGGTCATTCACATCTTCGCCGATCCAATCTGCATCTTATCTAGTTTGTCTTGGAAAGAGGGAGAAAAAAGAGAGAAAAAAGAGAGAAAAAAGGAAAGAAAAAAAGAAAAGAGAGAGAGAAGAAAAAAAAAAGCGTGAGGAAAAAAAAGAGAAAAAAATGGATCTATCTAGAATCAATCTCGCACTGAATTCGGATTGAATCTGCTTTTGCACACTGCTCAAGAAAACGGGTGTATCTTCCTCATACGAAGTCCGCTTTTGGCTCGTGAGTACTTAAATTGAAGCTAGCAATGAGCCACATCTAAATAGTTGCAGAAGCTAGTTCATTATTTGACACCTCAAAATCGGCTTCTAAATAGGTCTTTTGCCCTCCAAGTTCGTGAATACAGCTTTTTCCAATTTTTCGTGCCGCTTTAGAATTCTTTGACTCTCATATCAACTCGAATTGAGTGATTCTTTTTGCATTGGAAAGCTTGAGTTAGTAGCATTCTTTGAAAGAATTTGTCGAAAATTGGCTCAAACTTGTATGTCCTGCTTGGTAGTTGTTTTTCATCATTATCTTCACTACCATTGTGATCTTCACTTATATCTTGCTATCAAGAGCTACTTAGTATCCTTCATTGATGCTAGTTGTGCTACGCCGTGACCTCATTAGTGTTCTAGGCTCGCTTCATAGTCCAGCCTAGCCTAGGACCAGCACAAGATCACTGCTTGAGCGCTTATTCAACATTGCATCTTTGAATTGATTATTGCTAATCTTTTGCTACCATATATAGCCAACCCAGCTCCACATATTTCTACACCGTATACGTGACGCCTCCGGCAATCGCTTTACTCAATATTCAGAGTTACTTGACACCGCTGGTTGCCGATCACCGCCTCGCTGCATGGTAAGAACTTGTAAGACATTGATATTTGCTTTATCTGTGAGCGCTTTTACCACCACATCCTAGTAGTTATAGGAACATTATTTTGGATTTTGTTTCTTGTTCTACTAATCATGACAGATCCAAAGTCAATTCATGGGCTTTGTCGATCAAGGAGACATGCCACCACCTATGCAAATACCACAACCGCCACGAGAGGTGCACAAACATCCAAATGCACATGATCAGGTTCATGTTTCTATACCACCATTTAATGGCCGTTTTAGACCTGCTTTATATATTGAATGGGAGTTAGACATAAATAATATATTTGCTTCCCATAATTTTGATGAACGTAAAAAGTTACTTGCCATGTTGGTTCTTTCACTGGTTTTGCTCTAGTTTGGTGGAGTGAATATTGTCGGTTACACCCTGATTATGTACCTAATACTTGGGATGATTTAAAACATGTCATGAGAGATAGATTCGCCGATGTTTATTATACTCGTGGCATGATTAAAAACCGAACATTTAAAACAAGGTAGTGACACCGTAACAAAATATTATGATGATTTACAAACTACCTTGTTGCACTCATTTTTAGAAGAAAGTGAAGAAGATTTTATGGATAGATTTTGGGGAGGATTAAACCATAATATTCAGGAGATACTAATTCATGAAGAGTGTTATTCTATGGACCATTTGTTTCGTCTTACTTGCAAAGCTGAACAGGAAATAAAACGACGTGTTGCCCACAAGGAGAACAAGCGCACGGTGCACATTCCAACTGTTGATACAGATGTTTATTCAACTACTAGGCGCATTTATGACAACCACATCCGTTGTTGCGAGGACTACATCATCTCCACCATGTGACACATCACCATCGAGAGTGCCTGCATCATCTGAGTTGACTATAAGAGGTAATGACAAAGGTACAGATTTTCCACTTTTACATGAGAATGATGCATGCCTAGTTAACTTCAATACATCATGTGTTGAGCTACCCACTACTTTGATCACACCACCTATTTTAGAGGATTATGTTGATAATTTGACTTTGCCATGTGATCAAACAACTGAAATACCAACAATTTTGAGAGCAACAATTGAATTAACTGTTGATGCAAAAGAATCAATGTTTAATCGTTTTGATATGACCTCTAATCTTGGTGATGATTCTGTGTCGAATGACTCATTGCATGTTTGCTTATCTAAGCATGTTGTAGCATTTAAATTTGATTCAAATAAGGTTTATTCACCAATATTGGGATGGTTTAATGATGAACATTGTCAATCTTTTGAAATAAATAAGAGCTTCACTTATATGTGCAAACTGAGTCGCAATATTTTCATGCCTTCTAGTTCTTGTGCTAATTTGTTGGCTTAAGATTTTATGAACTATGCAAGTTACTCATCTATTCATGTGTCATATATGCAAAAATCAAGGGAAGTAAAAATGGATGACGTATACATATACAACATGTACACCTTGTCTCTTTTGTTAGCCACATTTCAGATTAAGCAACGCCGAGAACGGCTTTATTTTCAAAAAGGGGAGGATGATGAGGACATGAGTACCTTGTATATGACCAAAAATATTGCATACATGCATATTTGTCGGGTGATTTCTAGTGCAAACTATTCAATAATATATTTATGTTATCCAGAACAAAAATACTTCACACACTTTTGTGTTTTGTCTAATTGCAGGTGTATGGTACATTTGTACAATCCACATATGAAGATAAGTAAGAAAGAGATGTTTATTTGCTGTTCAAAAAGTCCTCTCACGTCACTTTTGGCCCAAGAGAAGATAGAGTCCAAGTCTCTCACGTTCTGGATTCAGATTCGGACTGCACAGACATACCTGACTCAAAACGCCAACAACTTTTTCATACGGACTCCGAATTGAGTGATTCTTTCTTTGTTGGAAAGTAGATTTCATGCTCTTTCCAGCACAATTGGAATCACCTTAAAATCCGTCCGGAGCGTTGAGTTGTGGACAAAACAATCTGACGCTGCACCAGAATCCGAGTCAAACTACAAGTCCAAAGGTGTTACGTCACCTCCACTTGGGCCCATTGGCCTTGTACGACCTAGGGTTAGTTTTAGGCTGCCTTGGGACGTCCTCCCACCTCCTTGGCCGCCACCCCTTGCTCCTATATAAGTAGATCCATCTAGTAGCTTTTCCCTAGGGATTTGTTTAGTTAAAAGTTAGCCATTGCAACTTCGTACTTCGCTTGTGTCCAACGACTGCATAAAGACCGCTTACGGATCCCCACCTTTATCAATACTTCATACATACTCGCAATATTCAGATTGCTTTTATCATATTCTTGCTTGTTCTTCGATTGCTTGCAGGAATAGACCTTCGTGGTCGGTTGATTGTGCTCCGCGTGGTCAATAACCTCTCGGAGTTGGTTTAGCGATTGCTATAAGGCGCAACGTCATGCACGTTTGTAGTCGGATCGTCAAAGTCGTCTTCACCAAATCGATAGTTATCATCTCATCGAAAGATCGGGACACCCCGCCTCTATCACAAATTCAGCCTTAAGCATGACTTTTTGGCCCTAAAAGTCAAAGAACATCATGTGTCGCTGTTTTTCAGACAAGTTTCTGAACCCATTGGCACTTCCTTTTGAAGGAAATTTGAGAGATTATGTTGCTTATAGAGACTAGCCCCCCTGGTAGGGACAAACGGACCTTTCTGCAGATGCTCTATGATCCTGGCAATCTCATTTGGCCGTAAATTGAAGAAAATCCAGTGGCTATATGCCTTATTCTCCTTGTTTTCACGGATGGCATGTCAGAACTCATGCGCGTGAAAGCCAAGAAAAAAGGGCATTCTTCTCATCGGTCAATATATATGTGGAAACGATATCTCCTCTATAGAGGACAAGAAATTCTGGGGCAATCAGGCAAAAAGCGCAAAAGAAAATGAAGTACTTTCAAGGACTGCCATAGAATGGACATATGTTCACTAAAACGGTCATAATTTTGTCATTCGGAGTCCGTGTCGGACACATAAGTACTCAAACTGCTCGCGGCGAGCGCACAAATCCAAAAAATACTCCCCCTTCCGCCAGGAGGCCTGGAGTACCCTCAGATTCAGCCTTAAGCAGGTTTTTTTGGCACTGAAAGTCAAAGAACATCATGCGTCGCTGTTTTTCAGACAAGTTTCTGAACCCATTGGCACTTCCTTTTGAAGGAAATTCGAGAGATTATGTTGCTTTCGAGAGATTATGTTGCTTATTGACACTAGCCCTCCGGTAGGGACAAACGTATTTTCTCGCAGATGCTCTATGATCCGTGCAATCTCATTTGGCCATAAATTGAAGAAAATCCAATGCTATATGCCTTATTCTTCTTGTTTTCACGGATGGCATGTCAGAACTCATGCGCGCGAAAGCCAGAAGAAAAGGGCATTCCCTGCATCGGTCAATATATATGTGGAAATGATATCTCCTCTATAGAGGATAAGAAATTTTGGGGCAATCAGGCAAAAAGCGCACGAGAAAATGAAGTACTTTCAAGGACTGCCATAGAATGGACAGATGTTCACTAAAACGGTCATAATTTTGTCGTTTGGAGCCCGTGTTGGACTCATAAGTACTCAAACTGTTCGCGGAGAGCCCGCGAATCCAAAAAATACTACTCGCTTCCGCTAGGAGGCCCGGAGTACCCTCAAATTCAGCCTTAAGCAGGACTTTTTGGCCCTGAAAGTAAAAGAACATCATGTGTCGCTGTTTTTCAGACAAGTTTCTGAACCCATTGGCACTTCCTTTTGAAGGAAATTTGAGAGATTATGTTGCTTATAGAGACTAGCCCCCCTGGTTGGGACAAACGGACCTTTCTGCAGATGCTCTATGATCCTGTCAATCTCATTTGGCCGTAAATTGAAGAAAATCCAGTGGCTATATGCCTTATTCTCCTTGTTTTCGCCGGATGGCATGCTGTAACTCATGCGCGTGAAAGCCAAGAACAAAAGGGCATTCTTCTCATCGGTCAATATATATGTGGAAACGATATCTCCTCTATAGAGGACAAGAAATTCTGGGGCAATCAGGCAAAAAGCGCAAAAGAAAATGAAGTACTTTCAAGGACTACCATAGAATGGACATATGTTCACTAAAATGGTCATAATTTTGTCATTCGGAGTCCGTGTCGGACACATAAGTACTCAAACTGCTCAAGGCCGAGCATTTAATCCAAAAAATACTCCCCCTTCCGCCAGGAGGCCTGGAGTACCCTCAGATTCAGCCTTAAGCAGGTTTTTTTGGCACTGAAAGTCAAAGAACATCATGCGTCGCTGTTTTTCAGACAAGTTTCTAAACCCATTGGCACTTACTTTTGAGGGAAATTCGAGAGATTATGTTGCTTTCGAGAGATTATGTTGCTTATTGACACTAGCCCCGCTGGTAGGGACAAACGTACCTTTCTGCAGATGCTCTATGATCCAGGCAATCTCATTTGGCCATAAATTGAAGAAAATCCAGCGGCTATATGCCTTATTCTCCTTGTTTTCACGGATGGCATGTCAGAACTCATGCGCGTGAAAGCCGAGTACAAAACG
>JAHHZJ010000147.1:0-46720 GCA_021437245.1 Aegilops speltoides | reverse complement strand
GAGCACTCAACACAATGGAAAGAGCAATTGTTCAACATGTGTGAGGCAATGAAGTCAATCTTGTGACAAGCAAAGGAACATGGCATATGTGAAGAAATGGTATTGGTGCAACCAACCATATGATAGTAGCAAGTAGTCCAAGAATTGGATGCAACACACAAGGTATATATATCATGAAGCATGGAAATGTGGTTATCATGGGTGCAAGCAATATCTCTAACATGCGTGCAAATGGTGCAAGCAACACATGAAGTATGATCCACAATATCCAAGCTCAAGAAGGATGTCACCTTGAAAGCGTGTCCATGTGCATTCTTCACAATGTCAAGTGGTAGGAAATGTGGTGTAGAAGCGAGTCGTGGTAGAATGTATGAGGCTCGCTCTCAAGAGCTCGAATGGTCAACTCACGTGAAGTGGAAGTCGACACGAAGTCCAAGTATCCTACACATGCACACAACAAAATAAAGAGCGTATGCGCATGGTAGATAAACACATCATCCATCATGATGGTTCTCTTCTCTTGCACATAACCATTAGAAGCACAAGTGCATGAATAATATGATTCAATAATGGCGATATTCAAGGCACTAGGTATATGGTGCAAAGAGGGAAGACAAGCATGCTTCACAAGGAGTATGTCAAAATCTCCAAACATATGTGAGAATGCTATGGGGGCAATCTCATGAGCAAGACTATAAGCATTGTTGCACTCAATACATGGCAAATCATCTAGCATGAGAGAGGCAACACATGGAGATATATGACACGGAGCAATATGAATCATGTGCAAAGCATATAGATGGTTGTCATCAACCGCATGAGATGAGCAAGTATGACACAAGAGACAACGCATGTGAGAGGCATGAGCATATATGTCATCAACCCAAGAAAGCAAGTAGTGGAACATGGGTGATGCAACATAGGAAGCAATCATAGCAATCAAGTCAAGTATGCTAGTAGTGCGAAGATGCGACATACTAGAATGAATCATGGCAAACATGTCCTTGGTGCAAATAGTGGGCATGAATAATTCACATGTCATAGCACAATCATGAAAGCAAGATATGAGGACAATAGCATGGGGCACATGATAAACATGGCAATAGCAACAAGGATCTCCACCAAGCATGCAAATACACATAGAAGTAGCATAATGATGAAACATGGGTAGATGCAAGCAAGGGTCACAATTGCATGGCAAAGGCATAGAAGCAAGCATAGCATGCAAAGTGAACACGGTAAAATGAGCATAATGTGAGAAGTGGTAAATGGCCCATAGCCGTGGAGAGCCAAGTAGAGGAGTTGCGCGAGTCCTTGCGCCAAGGGGACGGTGGTAAAGACAATCCACGGATCCCAAAGCATCGCTGTTCTCAAGAGCTCTGCTTGTCAACTCGTGGATTGCGAGGTTGACAAGTATTCATGGGTACCTACACAAAAGAGACACAATCCAAAGAAATTGTGCGGTGGTAAATGTACACATCATCCATCATGATGTGTATGTGCACGTGTGAATTAGCACAAGATAAGCAATGCTCAAAGAAATTTGAGGCATGGTATATGAACATGTCATCCATCATGAAAGAATAGTTGTTATGTATGACACGATGGGGACACAAATTGAGAATGCAAGTATATGGCACATCAATAGTATGTTTATTCATGGGTAGCATATGGTGCACACACGTATTGGGATCATGCAATGGATGGGATTGATCAAAATCTCCTACAATGTATGAGGAAACTATGGGGGCCTCCTCATGAGCAATAGCGGAAATATCATATGGAGAAAATGGATAACATCCAAAACAATGCATATCCGAAGCTAGGTGGTTATGGCATGGCATATGAGATAAATGATGCAAAGGTAGCATATCAATATCATCACAAGAAAAACAAATGCCAATAACCATGGGCTTGTCATCTATGCCATATGTGCAAATTGGGTTTATTTTAATGGCATATGCATAGTCACTATGAAGAGATTGCAAATAAGACATATGATGGATCTCATGCATAGCATATGACAAGTCAAGCGGATTAGCAAACATGACGTGACCTAAAGAATTGTCACAAGAAATCCTATGTAACATGGCATCACAACTAATAGACTCCACATGAGAATCATCGTACTCATCATAAATGGGCAAATCATCACATGGGGAAATCATACTAGAATGAAGCAAGGTACTAGGTGGATCAACATCATGCAAGCAATCAATCTCAAGAAAGTCCACTAGTGGGACTAGAGCATCACCGCCACCTTTGTTACCTTTGTCATTCCACTCAAGTGGTGTAGGTGAGGTGGGAAAGACCAAATGGTGGTCATCATCATCATCTTGATGGAACCATGTGGGGTGCATCATATTCCACCATGGCCATCGCCTTGTCCAAAGGGAGGACGAAGTCGCCGAGGATCGGCCACATCATAAATGGGACCTAGCACCAAACGAGAAGACACAATAGAGGTAGAGGTCAAGTTGTTAGAAATGCAAATGGCCTCACGAGACCTATCAACTATCTCACTCTCTATGTGGTGGTTCACTCACTCCCTCAAAATAGGTGCACTCAAACTCACGATGGTGGAGTCACCATCTCACTCAAGTGGTGGGGGTTGTGGCTCTCTCACATGGGAATTGTGGCAACTCATCATATATGGGGCTAGTGGTGAAGTCACTCACTCTCAATATGGTGGCACAAGTCACTCAAGTCATCATACGCCGCGGGTCGAAGGGAAGATCCCATGCTCAACCATCTCGCCGTTGCCGCCGTGGATGAAGGCCAAGATGGCACATCATCACTCTCCTCCATGACCAAGGGAAAATCCCATGCTCGATCATCTCGTCACTCGCCAGAGATGAAGGCCAAGATGGCACATCATCACTCGCCCCTAAGATGGAAGCATCATCCTTGCTCGCCACCTTGTCGCCGCCTCCAAAGCTTGATCCTTGAAAGTCTCCGTAGTCGCATTTCGCCGCCGCACCGCCTTGAAAAATAGTCAAAGTAGACTCGCACCATCAATGCCACAAAGAGGGATGGCGGTGAAGTCAACTTGGGAGCATCGCCTTGGAGCTTGTCGGGCTTGGACATCTTGGTGGTACTAGCCTCATGCTTGTCGAGAGCTTGGTCGCCGCCAAGTTTTCTTGGGGTGGAGAAGCCTTGGCCTTCATGAGTTCTTGTTCCGCCTTGAGAGCACCAATGTAGTAGTCGCCGATGGACTTGTAGTTCTTGAGGACGATGGTCTTGGAGATGTCGCAGTAATCCCATCATGAAGTGGAACTTCATCGAAATGGGGTCGCCCACGCCGCTCGTCAGAAGGCAATCATCATCTCCTTGAAGTACTTGTCGATGGACTTGGATCCTGGGTGGTGTTCTCCAATTGGCGCCGGTTGTTCCGTAGGTTGGAGGCACAAACTCGCCGCAAAGCTTTCTTCGCCTTGGGCCAACTCATGTCGTAGTATTCAAGGTGTGTGAAGCCACCATGCCAATGCGTAGTCGTGGAAGTTTCTTGTATGCACTTCACTTGATCTTCGGAGGAACTTGATGTAGCTTGAGGTAGTCGCCCATCAAACGCCCCACTCGAGGTACCTCGGTTCTTGAGTCCCATAGAAAGGAATCTTGTGGTCGGTGTCGAGGTCGAGTAGCTCGTGGAAGTCGCGGACTTGAGCTTGGGTAGCTTCTCTTGAGTGTAGTCTTGAGGTTCTTGTTGGCGAAGATGCCGATGTCCGTAGGCTAAGATGCTTTGAAGTCGCTTGGCGAAGATGCCAAGGAGATGGTGAAGTCGTTGAGCGGTTGTTGATGTAGAGCTCTTGACCTTCACGCTTTGGTGGTGTTGGTGTCGATGCCGGCGCGATCTTGCCGGAGGTGGTAGCTCGAAGGATGTGCTCTTGAGCGCCTTCTCAAGATGAGGAAGATCGCTGGAGGACTTGATGAGGGCCTTGATCTCCTCCATGCGCTTGTCCATCTTGGCGTCAGAAGTTGTTGTTCATGGCATCGAACTCGCCGTTGTTGTTGTAGACCGAAAGTGAAATGCCTTGCCTATCCATCACAAGACTCGAGTAGAGGTGAGTAGGAAATGAGATAAACAATACCAAGTTACCTTTTCCCAATGTTGAGGATGTATCTCGCTTCACTCAATGTGAGATGAAAGAATAGTGGAATTGGTACCGACTTGTTCACTCACACCTATCAAGTAAAGCTTATGGTAGAGCTTGGTGAGGATAGTGGCACAAAAATTTAATGCAAAATGTTAGCAAGAGTCAATAATGTTGAAAAGATTCACAAATTCGCAAGTTAAACAAGTAGACCAATAGCAATGAAAGGTACACGGAAACACACACACGGATAGATAAATGGGGTCGTGCAACCAAGGAATGAGCTCAAAATGTGGAATCCACCAAAACGCCGTGTTGCACAACTCAAGAGAGACGCTAGCACGATTGCTCAATAGGCGGATACGACACTTGTGCACAACCTATAATATGCAAAATGGATAAACTTCTATCCCAAGTATCTATGTATGTATGTTTCCGTGTTTCTCAAGCATGATATCATATGATGTAGATTTTGGTATGGCTCTTATGTTCAATGGGGTATGATGTTATGGCACTTGCTCACGAGCTCTTTGCTCTCTTTTGCTTAAAAGCTTTTTTCTTTTTTTTTTTTTTTTTCTATGGTCACTTTTGTACAATGCACAAACCAAGATAGCAATTGTGTATATGCGGGAACAAACTTGAGGCACAATGGATGATATGATACCAAGATGATATGGTATGTATGCAATTTATGGTGGATCACTAATGTGCACAAGTAACGTTGCCGGCAATACTCAAATGGCTAGTCTCGATAGGTAAGTGACGCAAAATGGGCTAGGGGTTAACAATGCAATTGCAAGGGAATATACAATGGTGTCGTCGAGGTTACCGTCCTTTGCGATGATGAGTGGCGGTGTTCTTGGTGTAGATACCAAGATGATGGAGACTCGTCCCTAAGTAGCCGAAACACCTTAGGAAACGGAAAAAACCGCAAACTCAAAATCTCAAATGACAAATGGTGGTAGCGGAAAGCGGTGGTGGTGTTGTACTAGGCAATGTGGAAGTGGGATGATGGGCTATACACGGTGTAAGAGTTGTAAGCACACGGTCCCTAAGTAGCCGAAACACCTTAGGAGACACAAGCCACAACTCAAACAAGCTCAAACAACTATTGGGTTGTTGGGTAGCTCAAGTGTATGGTGGGTAAGGTTATGTGGAAGTGGTGGTGGTGGTGGTTGATGAAGAAGCAACCGTCCCTAAGTAGCCTAAACACCTTAGGAGACTCAAATCGCAACTCAAACAACCACTAATGCTATAAGGAACAAAATGGGTTAGGTTGCGAAGTCGGTGGTGGTTATGCGGATGTTGTGGTGGAAGCCCTAGGCAAAGATGCCAAAATTCATCAAATGTGATGGTGTCAAATGAGGTTGGTAGTATTTTGTGGGAAGGGGATGTCAATAGCTTCAAAACGAGCTAAAGAACGCCAAAATCGGAGTTCGGATGAATTAGTTATGGCCAAACGGTGAAACTCGAACGCTGAATCGAGGTGCGGTAGTACCGCCGATTTTTTTTGTACCGCGCGGGGACGGTAGTACCGCGCTGATGGGCGGTAGTACCGCACCGGACTTTTTTTTTTTGTATCACTGCTGGTTACGGTAGTATCAAGACGGAGGTGCGGTAGTACCGCCGGGTCGGGAATTTTCGTAGATTGATCGACGCGATTTTGGGGCGGAAATGGATGATTTCGGGTCAAAATTGAGAGATTTCGTGGATGGAAGTGGGAAACTTGGGGAGATGCTAGATCCACTGAAAACAAGCAAATCCATGGATCAAAATCAACAAAACATCATCAAACCAACAAATCACAAAAATTTTTGGGGCTATTTTTGTGGGATTTTCGATTTAGGCCAAATCAACAAAATCAAGCTAGAAAACACGGGTAGGGTCTCCAAAACGTGATCAACGTGGCTCGATACCATAATGATGTAGGTGGAACCCTAATTCACGATCTTTCACGCTTGAGGATCCTACGAGAACACGATGAACACGGGAAGAACGGAGAGAAATCACAAGGGAAACACTCAAGAACAAGTCCAAATCACACATCCACTAGGCAATCAAACACACAAGATCACAAGGTACATGAACAACAAAGGGAAAGATACAAGGTAAGGTTCATCTCCAAGCGGAGGTCTTGATGATATCCTAGATGGATCTTCCCAAAAGGGGTCTTGATGATATCCCGCAGGATCTTCTCACATGGAGGCCTTGAACTCCATGGGAGTGGTAGTCTCTCTCTCTCAAGAGTAGAGGTAGGAGCAAAGCTCACCTAAGAATGAGCTATCATATTTGCTAACCCTAGAAAGGAGGTGGAGGTGGTCTATTTATAGTCTAAGCCACGAAGGGGTAAGAGAGAGGGGGGTTACATGGGCCCTAGGCCCGCTCACGAAAGCAAAGACGGTAGTACTGCGGTTGGGGGCGGTAGTACCGCGAGGGTCCGCGGTAGTACCGCTTGGTTGAGCGGTAGTACCGCCAGACGATTTTTTTTAGTACCGTAGGTGGAGCGGTAGTAGGGAGCGGTAGTTCACGGCGCCATGTAGTACTGGCCGAGGGAGCGGTAGTATCATGAGGGTGCGCGGTAGTACCGCCGAGGGTGCCGGAGCTTTTCCTCCTTCTTCCATGCTTCTTTGCGGATGGTGTAGTTGTTCCTTGGCGCTTGCACTCCTCCTCGCCGCCTGTAGTGTTCCGGCAATACCTATGCATGCACACGGGTGGCGGTCAAGTAGTATACCATCCTCAAGAGGTCAAGTGAACACGCAAAGGAGAAGATTCACCTTTATGTATGAGAAGTAGAGGTCGACGGTCACTTGCTGCCGGACTCTTGACATGGTGATGACCGAGGATGCTCCGCATCGAGAAGAAGAAGATGGAGCGGCTGTTGAAGATAGGCCGGACGTCTGGCCGCCGTCCGGATCATCCGCCCAGCCGGATCATCCGACCTCCCCGGATCGTCCGGTAAATGCACCAAGACAACAGAAGCCCTCGACGAAGCCGGATCATCCGGACGGTCGCCTCGGATCATCCGGACTCGACACCCGGATCATCCGCCACCATCCGGATCATCCGACCATGCCTCGTAGGCGCGACTTGGGCCGAGGCCTGTACCCCTTCGCCTCACTTACTCCTTCGTGGCTTAGCACTATAAATAGACCTCCTCCTCCCACTTTGAGGGTTAGCGCTGGTTTAGCTCATGTTAGAGATAGAGCTACGCCATCTATCGGATCTCCTCCTCGTGAGAGACCGCGCCTCTTCGGAGAAGATTCTCTCGGATACAAGACCCTTTACGCTAAGATCCCTCGTGGATTCAAGGCCTCCTCTTGGAGATGAACGTTCCTTTGTATCCTTACCCTAGTTGACTATGTATCTTGTGGATCTCATGTGTATGTTGATCTAGCACTTGTGTGATCGATTCCTTGTTGGTTGAGTGATTCTCTCGCTTTCCCCATGTTTCCTCTTGTGCTTCCGCTGTTCTTCGTGTTCCTCCGTAGGATCCTCCAAACGTGAAAGATCGATGAATTAGGTTCCACCCTACATCACCTTCGCCCCTAGTCTATATATAGGACCCCTCTCTCACTTTGAGACTTAGCATTGATTAGCTCATATTTGTGTGAGAGCCTTTGCTCATCCACTGTTACTTCTCCTCGAGATCAGACCTCCGCCTAGGAGAAGATCCTCAATGGATTCAAGACCCCTATCTAGGGAAGAACATCAAGGCCTCCTCTTGAAGATGAACGGTTCCTTTGTATCCTTACCCTAGTTGACTATGTATCTTGTGGATCTCATGTGTATGTTGGTCTAGCACTTGTGTGATCGATTCCTTGTTGGTTGAGTGTTTCTCTCGCTTTCCCCCTGTTTCCTCGCAGGCTTCCGCTGTTCTTCGTGTTTCCTCCGTAGGATCCCTCCAAACGTGAAAGATCGACGAATTAGGGTTCTACCCTAAATCGAAATCTTATGCCCATGGAGTACCAAAGACAATCGTCTCCGACCGCGACATCAAGTTCTTGAGTTACTTTTGGAAGACCCTATGCGCCAAGCTCGGAATCAAGCTCTTGTTCTCATCCGCATACCATCCTTAAACCGACGGCCAAACGGAAGTGACGAACCGGACGCTATCCACTCTCCTTCGCGTGTTGATCAAGAAGAACATCAAGGAATGGGAGGCATGTCTACCCATCGCCGAGTACGCCCACAACCGCGCAAGACAATCGACGACCGGCAAGTCCCCCTTCGAGGCCGTCTATGGCTTCAACCCATTGTCCCCATTGGACATTCTACCTCTTCCTCTACAAGAGCGCACCAACCTCGACGCAAGTGCCCGTGCAAGCTACATCAAGAAGATGCATGAAGATACAAGACACACCATCGAGCGCCAAGTACAATGACTAGCGACCAAGCTCAACATCAACAAGCAACCCATGATCTTCAACATAGGCGATCTCGTGTGGCTACACCTTCGCAAGGAACGTTTCCCCAACGAACGCAAGTCCAAACTTCTACCTCGAGCCGATGAACCCTTCAAAGTGTTAGCACGCTACAACAACAACGCTTACAAGCTCGACCTACCAAGCGACAAGTACAACGTGAGCGACACCTTCAACGTCAAAGACCTCTCGCCTTTCCATGGTGATGAAGATCTTGATCCGAGGTCGGATCCTTTCAAAGGGAGAGGATATGATGCGGAGCATCCCTCCATCATCCCCATGGACCCTACATCAACACATCCAACCCCACAAGGACCTATGACTCGAGCACGTGCAAGAGCTCTTGAAACCGAGGTGACTTCTCTCCTAAATGATATTTCATATGACCCTCTCGAGACATGGCTACTACCTAAGTTAGATACACTATGCATGATTAGGTGTCAAGAAGAACCTCCTGAGGATGCGCGTGAAGATGGACAAGCTGCCCACTCCACGGATGAAGAGAACCGGCTGAAAAGGACAAGTTCACCTTCGAGGCCCCGACATCCGCCTGCACTTTGACATCCGCCCCGGAGACGCCAACACAAAGCAGCCGCAGCTCAGCCAAGAAGACAACAGGCCTTGACATCCGCCCTGTGCCCCGACATCCGCCTCCCACGAAACCACGTAACCGCCGCCTGTAAATCCGGCGCCCGCACTGAGACTACAGAAGGTCGACAGCCAGCCCGACATCCGCCACCAGCCCGACATCCGCCTCACATGAAGCTCCTCGACATCCGCCCGACGCCCAGACGTCCGCCCTCACCCACGCTGTGAATGTGAAGGGCCAAGCCCATGTACCCTTTCGCCTCAGAGACTATACATACTCCATCCCCTTCCTCTTTCTAGGGTTAGCAAAGGATTAGCTCATATTTCGTGTGAGAGTTTTGCTCATCCATTTGGTTACTTCTCCTGAGCTCAGACCTCTACGGAGAAGATCCCCAAGCGGATTCAAGACCCCTTCAAGGAAGACCATCAAGACCTGATGAGGACATCAATACCATTGTTACACCCACAGCCCCTCGCCGCTATACATACTAGACCAATTACTAGAGCTCACAAGACGCCAACTAAATTACCGTGTACTTTCGCTTGGTAATGATTCTAATGTTCATGAGAATATGATGCTGCCTAAATTGGATACATTTATTTTGCTTACAAATGAAGGGCCTAGCTTGGAGAAGGATGAACATTGGAGCAAGAACAAGCATGGAGATGATGGCATGCTAAGGGGGACAAGAATGGAGTTACAAGTGATGATTTCAGGACTTTGAAGCCACCATAATGAGTGCGTGAAGCCTTGGACGAAATATACAAGATGCCACTTCATAAATTTCGTCCAGAGGCTATTCTAGGTGTCACACCTTATTATTGGGCCAGGCCCATGTAATTTCGAAATACATTAGTATAGGCTATTTTAGAGTCCGATGTGTGGGGAACAAGAGATAGGGTTAGTTTCGACCCTCCGCCAAGGGTCACGAAATTCACCCCTCTTCCTCCATATATATAGCCCTTAGGGCACCGCTTAGACTTTGGGTTTTGTTTAGATTAAAAGTTCGCCATAGCTGCAACTTCACAGATTTCGCTTGTGTTCCACGACCGCACAAAGGCATCACGTAACCCCACCTTGATCAATAAAGCTTTCTCTTATATTCGCAATATCCAGATTGCAATCTTAGTTTCTTGCTTGTTCTTCGCTTGCCTCGCAGGAAATGAGACCTTCGTGGTCGTTGATCGTGTTCGCGCGGGTCAATAACCTCTCGTGAGTTGGTTGCGACATAGGCGCGACGCCCTCGCACGTCAGAGTCGGATCGCCAAAGTCGACTTCATCCAAAACGATAGCCACCATCTCATCGAAAGACGGACACCTCGCCTATCAAGTGGTATCAGATTTCCGTGTCGCTCGGTGAGATTTTACAATTTTTCGTAGTTTAGATCGAGTCTGCTTTCATACCTATAGTCCACTTAAAAGCCACAAAAAATTAGGTTCGCTCATCCTATCCGAACCACCGAGCCTTTGCATAATCTTTTCAGATTTGCATTGTTGAATTTATGTTGCATCGCCGTGTCTAGTTGCTGGTCTTAGAGTCTAGTCTTTAGAGTTTCGAAGTTCGGTCATAAGTTGTCACGCCGCACCATTATCATCGCCTCGCCATCTACCACCACCGCTTATCCGCCACCGCTCAACTGTGATCCATATACCACCACCGCTATCCGCCACCGCTCAATCCGTGATCCATATACCACCACCGCCCATATATCACCACCGCCCATCGACCACCATATATCCACCACCAATCCGAGTCCCTTGCATATTAGGTTTGTTTTCGAGATCCATCTAGTTTTCCGATTCGTGTTTCCTTGTCCGAGTAGGTTTCGATTCCAGCAATCTTTTGTCGTCAGAGAAGAGGTTGGTTTCAAAAAAGAGTCCGAAACCACCTCCGCTTAGGCCCAAAATTTTCCAAAACGCACGGACAAAAAATTTTCTCGCTATCCTATTTTTAGGTGTTTCTAAGCGTATTGAGCCGCCGTTATAGAAAGTTTTTTGACCTGCTTCAGCTTTTGGGTCCCGCAAAAAAAAAAAATTGGTCGGAAAATTTCGTGCCCATCCCGCCATTGACCTAGGAAGAGTTTTGAGACACTCGCCATTATAGTGATTTTTCACAAAAAAAAGAGCAGCGCAAAAAAGCAACGCAAAAAAAAGAGGAGCGAAAAAAATCCAGAGTGTGCTTTTCCCTTGTTTACGCAGCAGCCGTGATTTTGTTAGTGTTCTAGGCTCGCCTCTAGCACGGTTCAGCCTAGGACCAAAGACAAGATCGCTGCTGAGCGCTTATTCAACTTTGCATCTCTCGAATTGATTATTGCTCGACCTTTTTTTGCTACCATATTATAAGCCTTCCCAGCTCCACATACATCTACGCTGTATGCTTGATTCTCCCCGTAATCGCTATATCCAAGCTTTGAGAGTTTTGACTACAACGGTTGCCGATCACCACCGCCATTGGGTAAGAACTGTAAGAATTTGAGATTTGCTTGACGGGTTTGTGATACACCACCACCACATCTTAGTAGTATGTAGGATCATATTCTTGTGTGTTTCTATTTGCTGCTAACCATGGTAGGATCACGTCGATGAGACTGATTGGGAGAACCCGATTAACAAACAGCTACATGATAAGTTTCAGAAATGATGATTGGACAGTGCAAGATGTGCTAAACAGATTTGACGAGGCCATGGAGAAGATAGATGGCATCGAGAAGACGCTTGAAACAAAGCTTGATAGCAAGTTTGATGAATTGCTCGCTGTTTTCCACAACCACCGCCGGCTGCACCTATCGCACCTCAAGAACGACAACAACTACGCCTTCCGAATTAGTATGGACGAGCTCAGCAGGTTCCTATTGAGCCAGACAAAATTCTGGTGCCGCTGCACCGCTGTTGGTGCTTCTTTGGCCCTCGCCATCGCTGCTGTTGGTACCGAGGAGGATGATTATGTGGAGATTACGAGGATGAGGTTGATCAACATCGTAACTATGTGCAACCACCAGCACCACAACCACCGTGTCGCCCAGATGCAAATAATGGCAATGTTAGGGCTCCCTCAGTACGAGATCATGACCATCTCCCTAAACTGAAATTGAATATTCCACCATTTGAGGGTAGATATGTTCCTCGATATATATCTTACTTGGGAGTTAGAAACTGAACAGCGATTTACATGTTTACAATATCCCGAGGAGAGACGTGTTCTCGCTGCTGTCTGTGCTTTCACTAGCTTTGCATGTGTTTGGTGGTCTAACATTGTAGATTATATCCTGCTCCAGCTACTTGGGCTGCTTTGAAAACTGCTATGCGCATCGCTGGGTTCCACCATATTATCAACGTGAATTACTTCAAAAATTGCAGCGCTTAAGACAAGGTAAAAATTTGTAGAAGAATATTATCGTGAATTACAAACCGCTTGATTAGATGTGGTATTGTTGAGGAGAATGAAGCTATGCTTGCACGCTTTCGGGTGGATTAAATAGAGATATTCAGACCATTCTAGACTATAAGGATTATAATAATATCACTCGCTTATTCCATCTTGCTTGTAAAGCTGAACGTGAAGTGCAGGATCGACAGCATTGGCGCCACACTAACTTTTCTCGCAGTCGACCTTCATCATGGACACCACGCGCATCATCTACTTCCACCGCACCATCACCTCCTTCAAAGCCACCTCCAACCGTGATACAAGAAAGGTGCACAACCACCACTATCTCGCCAAGAGCACACCGCCGGGCCTACACAGAGCTCTTCTTCTTCCATGGCGCCAACAGGGCACACAAGTGATATTATTTGTCGTCATTGTAAGGGAAGAGGACATTTTATGAGAGAATGTAAATCTCAGCAGTGATGATTGCTACCGAGGATGGTGGGTATGAGTCCGCTAGTGACTATGAGGAGGAGACTTTGGCTCTTATTACACATGAGGAACACGGCGGAGATGATTCTCGATCATGAGACACAATACATGGCTGCCAAGATGCCGACAGTATGAATGTTTATTTGCTCAACGTGTTTTGAGTGTGCAGTTACACAAGTCGAGCAAAATCAGAGGCATAATTTGTTCCATACAAAGGAGTTGTGAAGGAACGCTCTATTCAAGGCCATCATAGATGGAGGGAGCTGCAACAACTTGGCTAGCATGGAGATGGTGGAGAAGCTATCTCTCACCACAAGACCACATCCACATCCTTACTACATCCAATGGTTCAACAACAAATGCAAGGTTAAGGTAACACGATCGCTCGTGTGCATTTTAGTATCTCTACATATGCCGATTATGTTGATTGTGATGTGGTACCTATGCAAGCATGTTCCTTGTTACTTGGTAGACCATGGCAATTTGATAAAAATTTTGTACACCATGGTAGAAACAATCAGTATACTCTTGTTCATAAGGATAAAAATATTACTTTGCTTCCTATGACTCCTGAGTCCATTTTGAAAGATGATATTAATAGAGCTAATAAAGCAAAACATGAGAAAAATAAGAGTGAAAATCAGATTGTGGCAAATGAATTTGAGCAACACATGAAGCCTAATAATAAACCATCTACTGTTGCTTCTGAAATTAAATTGAAAAGTGCATGTTTACTTGCCACCAAATCTGATATTGATGACCTAGATTTCAGCAAATCTATTTGCTATGCTTTTGTGTGCAAAGAGGCATTATTTTCATTCGAGGACGTGCCTTCCTCTTTGCCCCCTGCTGTCACTAACATTTTGCAGGACCGTACCAATCCAGAGGAGACGAAGGAGATTATGCGTCAAGTACAGGAGCTGCTCGACAAAGGTTATATACGCGAATCCCTTAGTCCTTGTGCTGTTCCTATTATTCTAGTGCCGAAAAAAGATGGTACGTCACGTATGTGTGTTGATTGTAGAGGCATTAATAATATTACTATTCGTTATCGCCATCCTATTCCTAGGCTAGATGATATGCTTGATGAATTGAGTGGCTCTACAATATTCTCCAAAGTTGATTTATGAGTGGATACCATCAAATTCGTATGAAATTGGGAGATGAATGGAAAACAGCATTTAAAACTAAGTTTGGATTATATGAGTGGTTAGTCATGCCTTTGGGTTAACTAATGCACCTAGTACTTTCATGAGATTAATGAACTAAGTTTTACGTGCTTTCATTGGACGATTTGTGGTAGTCTATTTTGATGATATACTGATTTATAGCAAATCTTTGGAAGAACATTTGGAACATTTACGTGTTGTTTTTAATGCTCTATGTGATGCACGCTTGTTTGGTAACCTTGGGAACTGCACCTTTGCAATCGATCGAGTATCTTTTGTTGGCTATGTTGTTACTCCACAGGAATTGAAGTTGATAAAGCCAAGATTGAAGCTATTGAGAGTTGGCCGCAGCCAAAACGGTCACACAAGTGAGGAGTTTCTTGGCCTCGCTGGTTTCTATAGGCGCTTTGAGATATTTCAGCACCATTGCTGCACCTCTCAACGAGCTTACAAAGAAGGATGTGCCTTTTGTTTGGGGTACCGCACAGAAGAAGCCTTCACGGTATTGAAAGCTAAGTTGACACATGCGCCTTTACTCCAACTTCCTGATTTTAATAAGACTTTTGAGCTTGAATGTGATGCTAGTGGAATTGGATTAGAGGTGTGTTATTACAAGATGGCAAACCTGTTGCATACTTTTCTCAAAAATTGAGTGGGCCTAGTCTGAATTACTCTACTTATGATAAAGAATTGTATGCTCTTGTTCGACTTTAGAAACATGGCAACATTATTTATGGCCCAAAGAATTTGTTATACATTCTGATCATGAATTTTGAAACATATTAAAAGTCAAGCTAAACTGAATCGAGACATGCTAAATGGGTTGAATTCATTGAGACTTTCCCTTATGTCATTAAACACAAGAAGGGTACAGAAAATGTTATTGTCGATGCATTGTCTCGCCGCTATACTATGCTTTCACAACTTGACTACAAAATATTTGGTTTGGAGACCATCAAAGATCAATATGTGCATGATGCTGATTTTAAAGATGTATTGCAGAATTGTAAAGAAGGAAGAACATGGAACAAGTTTGTCGTTAATGATGGATTTGTGTTCCGTAAACAAGCTATGCATTCCAGCTAGCTCCGCTCGCCTTTTGTTGTTGCAGGAGGCGATGGAGGAGGACTAATGGGACAGTTTGGCGTGAAGAAGACGGAGGACGATTTGCTACACATTTCTTTTGGCCAAAGATGAGACGGATGTTGAGCGCTTTATTGCTCGCCGCACTACATGTCAAAAAGCTAAGTCATGACTCAATCCTCATGGTTTATATATGCCTTCACTGCACTCTAGTGTTCCTTGGGAGGATATATCTATGGACTTTGTTTTAGGTTTACCTAGAACAAAGAAGGGAGGATAGCATATTTGTTGTCGTGATAGATTCTCAAAATGGCACACTTTATACCATGTCATAAAAGCGATGATGCTGTCAATGTTGCTGATTTGTTCTTTCGTGAAATTATTCACTTGCATGGTGTGCCAAATACTATTGTTTTAGACCGTGATACTAAATTTCTTAGCCACTTTTGGAGATGTTTATGGGCTAAGTTGGGGACTAAACTGCTTTTAGTACTACTTGTCACCCCCAAACTGATGGACAAACTGAAGTAGTCAATAGAACATTGTCTACTCTGCTTAGGGCTGTTCTAAAGAATAATAAGAAAATGTGGGAGGAATGCTTGCCTCATATGGAATTTGCTTATAATCGTTCATTGCATTCTACTACTAAGATGTGCCCTTTTGAAGTTGTGTATGGTTTCCACCGCACCTATTGATTTGTCGCTTCTTCCATCTTCGGAGAAGGTTAATTTTGATGCTAAAGAACGTGCTGAATTGATTTTAAAAATGCATGAGTTAACTAAGGAAAACATTGAGCGATGAATGCTAAATATAAACTTGCCGGAGATAAGGGTAGAAAACATGTTGTGTTTGCACCGGAGATCTTGTTTGGTTACATTTGCGTAAGGATAGATTTCCGATTTGCGCAAATCAAAGCTAATGCCACGTGCTGCTGGTCCCTTTAAGGTGTTGGAGAAAGTAAATGATAATGCATATAAACTTGAACTGCCTCGCAGATTTTGGGGTTAGTCCCACTTTTAACATTGCAGATTTGAAGCCATATTTGGTGAGGAAGATGAACTTCCGTCGAGGACGACTTCATTTCAAGAAGGGAGGATGATGAGGACATCAATACCATTGTTACACCCACAGCCCCGCCGCTATACATACCGGACCAATTACTAGAGCTCACAAGACGCCTACTAAATTACCAGTACTTTCGCTTGGTAATGATTCTAATGTTCATGAGAATATGATGTCGCTTAAATTGGATACATTTGTTTTGCTTACAAATGAAGGGCCTAGCTTGGAGAAGGATGAACATTGGAGCAAGAACAAGCATGGAGATGATGGCATGCTAAGGGGGACAAGAATGGAGTTACAAGTGATGATTTCAGACTTTGAAGCCACCATAATGAGTGCATGAAGCCTTGGACGAAATATACAAGATGCCACTTCATAAATTTCGTCCAGAGGCTATTCTAGGTGTCAGCACACCTTATTATTGGGCCAGCCCATGTAATTTCGAAATACATAAGTATAGGCTATTTTAGAGTCCAGATGTGGGGAAACAAGAGATAGGGTTAGTTTCGACCGCTTCCACCAAGGGTCACGAAATTCACCCCTCTTCCTCCATATATACAGCCCTTAGGGCACCGCTTAGACTTTGGTATTTGTTTAGATTAAAAGTTCGCCATAGCTGCAACTTCACAGATTTCGCTTGTGTTCCACGACTGCATAAAGGCGCCACGTAACCCCGCCTTGACCAATAAAGCTTTCTCTTATATTCGCAATATCCAGATTGCAATCTAAGTTTCTTGTTTGTTCTTCGCTTCGCAGAAATGACCTTCGTGGTCGTTGATCGTGTCTCGCGGGTCAATAACTCCGCCGGAGTTGGTTTAGCGACATAAGGCGCCGACGCCCTCGCACGCTCAGAGTCGGATCGCCAAAGTCGACTTCATCCAAAACGATAGCCACCATCTCATCGAAGACGGACACCTCGCTCTATCAAGACGCCCTCACGGAGAAGAACCCGTTACCTTTTGTATCGCCCTTTGTTGACTTTGGATCTCGTGAATCTCTTATGTGTGTGGTGATCTAGCACTTGTGTGATCTATTCTTGTTGGTTGAGTGATTCTCCTCATTTCCCGTGTTTCCCCTTTGTGCTTCCGCGTGTTCTTCGTGATTCCCCATAGGGTCCACTTCAAACGTGAAAGATCGACGCTATAGGGTTCCACCCTGCATCAGGTAATCATCCTCATGTTGCTCTTGGCGTGGAGGAAGTCCATGATCAACTTGCTCTTGTCGACCTTGAGGTTGGGGAGGAGCTTGAGGAGCTTGTGAAGGAGCTTGTGGGCTTGACATTGCGCACGCGGATGGTAGTTCCTCTCTGGATTTCTTCTCAAGGGCTTCTTCTTGATTGCGCCTTCCGCGATTGCGGTTGGCTTATAGCTCGACTTGATGCTTGAAGGGCACGCTCCGCCCAAGAGCTTGTGCTTCGTTGTTGTTGTTGAAGACGCTGAGCCTCGCGCGCCTTGTTGCTCTTGATTTAGGCGCGCCGTTTGTTCTTGTTGGCGCACTTAAGACGTTGTCGTTTTGAGTTGAGCAAACGCCACTTGGTTCGATTGAGGACGAGGAACTTGTTCATCAACTTGCTCTTGGGAATGCTTGTCGTGTAGCGGGTTACGAGATGCATGACGGTCTTGATGTGCGGCTCGTCGAAGAGTGTTCGATGATGGTGGAAGAAGGAGTCGTCGGAGTGGCTACTTGAGTGGCTCCGTCTTGAGTGTGAGGATGTAGAAGGATGCCGGTTCACCAACAAGGCTCGGATCTCGCCCATTCTTGCATCGTTTTCATCTTGTGCGCTGCGAGCTTTGTTGTCGGCATACTCTCTTGTACGCTGCTTAGAGAGTCGCAAGTCGGTGGCAAGGTTGTCGATGCGGTCGCCATTGCTTGTTGCTCTTGATGGAGAGCTCACAGCGCCAAAGAGGTGGCTCTTGGTGACGATGATGACATGTCGCCGCCTTGCTCGATGAAGAGTGGATTTGTAGAAGAACTTGGCCTATCCATCATTTCAAGCAAATTGTGAGTGGTAGAAGGAGAAGAACTAATACCAATGTACCTTTGACCAAAGTTGAAGATGAATCAAGTTCACTCAAATGTGGACAATGAAATAGCACTATTGGTACCGATCCTTGTCGATTCTCGCACCTACACAAGTAAAAGCTTTGGTGGAGCTTGGTTAGATGGTGGTACAAAATTGATTGCAATCGTTAGCTTGACTCAAAAATGTTGAAGAAGATTCGCAAATTCAAGATATGCAACAAGTAGACCAAGCAAGTAGTGATACACTGAAACACACATGCAAATAGATAAATGGGATTGTGCAAACCAAAAGTGAGCCAAAATGTGGAATCCACGAAAATGTCTTGTTGCACAATACTAGAGAGACACTAGCACGATTGCACAATAGGCGGATACGGAGCTTGTGCACAACCTACTAGGCAAAAATGCAACGATCTCTATCCCAAGTATGCTATATATATGGTATATCGGTGCAATGATCCAAGATGATCTTATATGACAATCTTAATGTTGTATGATGCTATGCTTGTTGCTTATAAGCTCTTTGCTTATCTTTCCTCTTTGCTTAAAAGCTTGAGTGGCTCTTTCTCTTATGCAAACTTGACGAACCAAGATAGCAATTGTGTATGCGATGACAACTTTGTGACACACAAGTTGATTCCGAGATATGCACCACGATGGTATGTATGATATGGTGTATGTAACTAAGGTGCACAAGTCACGCTAGCCGCAATACTCAATGGCTAGTCTCGGCGGGTAAGCAACGCAAAAGATGGTCTATGATGGTTATCAATGCAATTGCAAGGTATGACAAAGATGTCGCCGGTTACCGTCCGTGAGCTAAGATGAGTAGTCCATCAAAATGAGCGCTTGTTGTTGATGTCGATCGCTACCTAAATAGCCAAACACAAAAGGACACGGAGATCTCACTCAAATTGTCGAACCCAAAGTCGAATGGTAGTACGGAGGTTGTGTCGGGGTTTTGGCAAGTGGAAGTGGTGGTGGTTGTAGGGGAGGTCGATGTGGGTGTAGGTGGAGGTGTTGATGGAGGGGGACTGCACAAGTGCAGTTTCGGCAGAGGAAGCCGGATGATCCGGGCTAGGAGCCGGATGATCCGGGCACGTCCGGATGATCCGGGTCGGAGTCCGGATGATCCGGGCAGGTCAACTCGCACGGGAACTACTTGGGAAGAACACGAAAACGGGGCGAAATTTGACGATTTCGGGGATTTGGGATGGATTTCGAGGGGGAGAAGGTGGGGAAAAGCAAGATCCACGAGTTACACACCGGATCCACGGATCAAAATCAACAAAACATCATCAAAACCAACAATTCACAAAAAAATTTGGGGGGTATTTTTGGTGGGGATTTTCGGGTTTTAGCACGAAAACAACAAAATCAAGCTAGAAAACACGGGGTAGGGGCTCCAAAAACGTGATCAACGTGGCTCATGATACCATATGATGTAGGGTGGAACCCTATAGCGTCGATCTTTCATGTTTGGAGGGGATCCTATGGAGGGGATTCATATACCTAGGGTAGGGTCATAGGCCTGACCTAAACGTCCTACCCAAGGGTACTCATAGAAGAGATCATCCTCCAGTCGACCAAAGAGGAATCCACTCGACCAGACTGGAAGGACTCGACCATGGAAGACTCACTCGACCATGAAGACTCACTCGACCACCAGAAGGTCAGAAGTCACTCCACATCGCAACGGCGTGTTATTGAATAGACTTAATGATAGTTAAGGCATTTTATGAGGGCGCACAAGAACTCCCCTAGCTTAATGTACTTTAATCCTCCATTATGTGGGCTGGCCGGTCCCAAGACTCTATATAAGCCACCCCCTCCACAGTAGAAGGGTTCAGATTCCTGTAATACTCATACTCATAATCCACTCGACCGCCTCAGGCTCCGAGACGTAGGGCTGTTATTCTCCGAGAAGGGCCTCGAACTCAGACATCCTTTGTCACCACAACTGCCCATAGCTAGGACATCGCCTCCTTAACCTACCCTACTTCTACCGCCGACTTAGAACCACGACATATGCGCCACCGTGGGGTGTTTTAGCGATTTGTGGAGGAGTTGCGATTCGAGTACCTTCATCATGATAACTTCGAGTTTTAAAAGGGGCACGATCCGCCTCGGTGTTTCACTTTCGTCAGCCGACGACCAAGATGGCTCCAGGAGGCCCCTCTTGACGCCGAGGCGCCCCCGTCCATGGGCGACGACTGCATGTGTTCGCGGGCGCTTTGTCATGGCAACCGCCGACCAGATCGGTCGACTCTTATCGGTCGCCTCGCCTGCCTCCCACCAGCGCAAGCGCCTGTAGGTCGAGGCTTCACGGGTGAAGCACGCGGTGGCTCGCTGCATACCACCGCCTAAGTTGCGCTATCGAGCCCGATGAATCCTCTACGGCTGCTCGATCCGGCCGACCGGTTCAGAGAGACCGTGATCCGAGTGTGATAGCAAGGATCCAATGGCGGAGATCCTCATGGTCGACGGCCTCGCAGCCCCCTTGCCACTTCACGGCGGGGGGGCCGCTTAAGGAGGTGACCCTGCAAGAACACGAGGAGTACCGCCCGAGACACTCGACTCGCAGAGAGAAGAACTTCGTCAGAGGAACATGGATGCATTACATACCCTATCGCCGAGAGACCTCGAGGCTCGTGGCCTTGAGGAAGCACGCTCATTATCGGGATCGAACGCTACCGCTTGAGAATCTTCACGAAAGCACTGACGAAGCGCAGCAGCGACTTCGAATTCAATGACGCCGGCTTTTCCCGCCGACTCAGTGATCGTAACTCAGCCGTGTCGCAGCCAAGAACAGATTCACAAACGATCCATCGCCGCGAACACTGCATACCGCTCACAAATTTAGATCGCCTCCACGGGGGAAGGGCGCGACAACCGGCGAGAGCAGCTCGAGACCGCTCCGACCGGGATGACAGCGCCGAATGCCCCTTTCCTCCGAGGGAAGGGTCGACGCCTCGACGGCAGGATGACCGACGACGCTTCAAGATAGATGTAAGGATTCCAACGACCCCAGAGAACTGTGCTTTGATGCGCGATCCATTATCGCAAGGCTTGGTCGACCGAATAGAGCCCATCGAGGAGGACCCGAGAGATGCACCCATCAGCAAATGAGTGCATGTCTCGTCCGAGTGTTTTAGCAGGTTATCAGAGCCGCAGTGATCCCCCAATTTCAGATTGGCAACAGGAGTCGCAAGTTCATCGGGGAATCTAAGCCCCAAACTTGGCTCGAGGATTACCGAGTGGCTGTTCAGATTGGTGGGGGAATGATGAGGTGGCCATGAAACATTTGCCCTCATGTTGGAAGGTTCACCAGGCATGGCTGAGTCAATTACCTCACAAAGCAGATATATACTTGGGAGGATTTGTCCCGAGTGTTCGCAGACTTTTGAAGGGACTTGTGCTTTAATCGCTGGTTTGACAGAGCTGCAAGTTTGTGCGTAAGACCAACGAAACTCTCCGAGAGTACATTCAGAGATGGATTACCTTACACAATACAGTGGAAAATGTGTCTCGATCATCAGCGCTTATGCCTTCAAGGACGGCGCTAAAAACAGAGAATTGAGTCTCAAGTTCGGTCAACAGGGACATGACCCCGAGTCGAATGATGGAGATTGTTAGCAACACGCCTAACGGCGAAGAAGAAGACCGACCAAGTGGCAAGTAAAGCCGAGCCACGGAGAAGGGCACCGAGTCGGAAGCAGAACGCAAAGCCGAGCCAAGAGCCTCGGAGAGGCCCCGCCACCACTGTGGGAAATTCAAGGGGAAACCCAAAGGATCCCGAATCAAGAAAGTGAAAGATAAGGAAGGAAACGACGGATGGATATGCCATGCCATATTCACACGAAGAAGGATGAAGAGGGCAATATTATTTACCCAAACACACCACTCGCCAAAGGTCGACTCTCGATCCAAAGAAGCCAGGCAAACAGTCCAAGGACAAGGAGAAGGAGCCGACAAGGCCGAGACAAAGAGGACAAGGAGGAGGAATACCAGATGTCAACTCCACTGATGATCTTCGCGATGTGGAAAGCAAAAGTCAATCAAAGTCATCAATCGAGAGGTGAATATGGTTGCCCCGCTTAAGCCAAGTTATGTGAAGTGGTCCCAGACACCTATCACATTCGACTAATCTGATCACCCGACTCACATTGCCACCCCGGGCGGCAAGCGCTAGTGGTCGATCCATTGTCGAAGGCACTCGATCGACAAGAGTGCCGATGGATGGTGGTAGTGGGCTGAATTTGTTATATGCGATACCTTGAAAGGGATGGGCATTCCGATGTCCCGATTGAGCGCTAGCAATATGAGTTTCACGGAGTCATACCAGGAAGAAGGCCAACTCACTCGCCAAATAGCCCCGGACGTGGTTTTGGTGATTCCAAACACTTCCGCAAAGAAAAGTCGAATTTTGAGGTTGTGGATTTTCGAGTGCATACCATGCCATTTTGGGAGACCCGCCACGCACGCATTCATGGCCCACCATGCTACGGGTACTCAAACTCAAGATGCCAGCCCCAAGGAGTAATCACCGCCACCGGGATCGGAAGAAGGCGAAGAGTGCTATCAAAGGGCTCAAAGATTGCCGACTTCTAAGTGTCGCAGTCAATTCGACGAGTACATGCAAAACGCAGATCCGAAAGTGATTTGCTACGATCTAAGAAGCCAGCCATCGAAGTTCCAGATTTAAGTCGCTCGTGAGACGGCCCGGCCCATATTCATCCGATCGACCCCAATGCAGCCCGACCCACATATCCACAACACTCGACTCAAATAGGAAGAAGCGCCATCCAGCCTCCGTGAGAATCGGGACATCTTTGCATGGAAGCCACCGACATGCCGTGTTCCTGTGGAACTGGCCGAGCATCGCCTTCGAGTCGACAAGTCAGCAAACCAGCCAAAGAACACCGCGACGGTCCGCCGCCCGTAAGAGAAAGGCTATTGGGGAAGAAGTGGCTCGACCGCTGAAAGCAGGATTTATCCGAGATTTACCACCCGAGTGGCTCGCTAATGTTGTCATGGTCCCCAAGAAGGATGACTCACCCGCATGTGCATTGATTTTACATTAATCGGGCCTGCCCGGGATCATTTTCCTCTCCCCGCATCGATCAAATTGTCGACTCAACCGCGGGTGTGAGAGGTTGTCTTTCTAGATGCATATTCCGTATCATCGATCCGCCTCAGATGGGCCCGACGAAATAAAACAGCTTTCATCACTCCATTCGGTGCTTCGCTATATCACCATGCCATTCGCCTCAAGAATGCCGGAGCCACATTTATGCGAATGATTCGTGGCGTCTTCTCACCGATCACCGGAATGTGGAAGCGATATGGATGATATCGCCGTTAAGTCGCGAAAAGTTCGACCTGCCACGACCTCGCCAAACATTTGCCAACCTCCGAAGGTACGATATCAAGCTCAATCCGCCCAAGTGCACATTCGAGTTCCCGTGGAAAATTACTCGGTTTTCGCTTCCAACGAGGAATCGACGCTAACCCGTGAGAAGATCGGCACTATTCTCCTAATGAAACGCCTCGGCGAAAGTGCACGACGCCCGTAAGCTTATCGATGCTTGGCCGCCTAAGTCGATTCATCTCAAGACTCGTGAAAAGGCATTACCTCTTTACCGATCGATGAAGAAGGCCGACAGTTCGAGTGGACTCTGTGGTCGATGCAGCGCTTGCCGAGCTAAAAGCTCGCTTCCACCCAGCCGGTGCTTGCTGCTCCAATCAGCAAAGAGCCTCGTTGCTTTTACATCGCAGCCATCGGACAAGTTGTCGGCTTCAGGCTTACGGCCGAGCGGAAGAGGAAGGAAAGGCCTTCAAAGTTCAACGCCGTGTATTATTTGTCCAAGTTTTGACTCCATCCAAGCAGAGATACCTCATTATCGTAAGCTTGTGTATGGTATATACATGACCACAAAGAAGGTTGCTCACTATTTCTCCGATCATTCTCATCACGCTGCCGCCGACGCCCCTTATCGTAGATCTTGCATAACAGAGACGAATCGGTCGAAAGTGGCGGCGGGGCGATTGAACTTCTTCCCTTGATATCAAATTCGAGGCAAAGAAAGCCATTAAGTCCTGTGCTATAGCAGATTTCCTTGCCGAGTGGATTGAATAACAAAGAACCGATCGAAGTTCACTCGAGCATTGGACCATGTTCTTCGACGGCCCAAGATGTCGAATGGTTCTGTGTCAGTTGTTCTGCTTCTGCAGGAGATAAGCTAAGTATGTGCTCCAGATTCACTTTGATTCCTCCAACAATGAGGCGTAGTATGAGGCCCTTTTATATGGATTATGCATGGCCATTTCACTGCCGTCCCGTCCGCCTCGATGGTTTATGGCGACTCAGATCTAGTGGTCAATCAAGTGATGAAGGAGGACGAAGAAGCCCAATTTATGATCGGATATCGCAATGCAAAGGAGAAAGCCGGAAAAGAAGTTTGAGGGTTGAACTCCATCACATCCCCGATCGAAAAATCAGCAACAGATGATCCGCCAAGATAGGGTCCAAGAGGGAAGCCATTCCGAGTGGCGATTTTTGGAACATATACGCACCGGTCACCAAAGAAGATCCCTACACGTAAGAAGCTCCACAACCCAGAGTGCCACGGACTCGACCGCAGCTTGAGGTCCCGCAGGGGTCGATTTGGTCATGGAGGTTTTAGTGGTCACTCCCGATTGACAATTCCAGATATTGCGATATCCCGAGAAAGGAACTCCTGAAGATGAGGAAGAGGCTCGGCAGATCGTCCGTCGATCCAAAGCCTTTACCGTTATCAATGAGCGCTATATATGCAGAAAGCCCCAACGGAGTCGACAAAATGCATAACGCCGTAAGAAGGTCGAGCTATTTCACGATATCCACTGGGGACCTGTGGTCACTATGCGCCCTTCCTGACCATTGTAGCCAAAGCATACCGAGCTGATTTTATCGCCAAGAGCAAATGAGATGGCGAAGAAATAGTGGACAAGTGCGGGATGCCGCTTATTCCAATATGTCGCACAAGCCTCAAGGCCACTTTTGAAGACCATTCCGCTGCTTGGCCTTTTCGCGGTATGGGGTTGGACATGGTCGGTCCTTGCGAACGGGTCGGAGTGGTTACACGATGTACCGGTAGCAATGACAAGTTCACCAAGTGGATTGAGGCTAAGCCAATCAAAAACTTGATGCCGGTATCGCTGCTTCTTCATCCGAAAGTTGACGCTCGTATGGAATCCCGCAAGATATCACGACAATGGGTCGAATTTTGATTCGTAAGAATTCAAGGATTTCTGCAACTCCCAAGGCATACGAAGTCGACCACGCTCGCTTGCTCATCCACAAATAATGGTCAGCGGAACGAGCCAATGGATTGATCCTCAAGGGTCCAAGCCTCGCTTGATGCGAGATCTCAAGCATGCGGCCGAGCTTGGGTCGACGAACTTCCTTCAAAGCTTTGGGGTTTACGACCACGCCCAATCGGGTCGACCGAGAACTCCTTTTTCCTAGTCTACGGGCGTAAGCAGCTTTTACCAAGTGATCTCCTTCACAATGCTCCACTTAATTGAACTTTATAATGAAGCGTGTTAGCAAGCGCCAGATGCAAATGACCTCTTGAAGAGGAAAGGAAATGGCTCGATCCGCCGACCATTTACCAAAGAAGACTTGCGCTACCAGACGCCGTAAATGTGAGAGGTCGAGCCTTCCAGAAGGAGATCCGTCCTTCGGTGGATCAAATAGAAACAACATAAGCTTGCTCCTCATGGAAGGTCCTTCACATCACAAAGGTTCTCCATTAATGGGGCATATCGCCTCTACAATGTCGAGCACGACATCGATGAGCCCCGAGCCCGAATGCGGATCTGCTCCGTCTGCTTTACACTTAAAGTTTTTCACTCTAAGAATTGTAATAAAGTACTTTGTAGCTCACGAGCCTTGAAGTAACAAAGGTCACAAGTCCTTCGTAATTTTTGTCACTTTTATTTTTCGTCGAGTAAAATTTTCACTTCCCCTGGGTGGCTTAGGCGCGATCCGCCCGCCTAAGTGTTTTATAAATCCTACCGAGTAGTAAGCCGACTTCCACTGGGGCTTAGCCAGCCCGCTGCTCGCCTAAGATAAAAGAAATCCCACCGAGTGGTAAGCCGACTTCCACTGGGCTTAGCCAGCAGCCCAAAGGCTCGCCAAGTTAAAGAATCCCACCGAGTGGTAAGCCGACTTCCACTGGGGCTTAGCTGCAGCCCGCTGCTCACCTGTTAAAAGAATCCCACCGAGTGGTGCCGACTTCCACTGGGGCTTAGCCGCAGCTCAATGCTCGCTTAAGTTATTAAAAAATCCCACCGAGTGGTAAGCCGACTTTCACCGAGGCTTAGTTGCAGTCCAAGGACTCGCTTAAGTATGAAGTATGTTCGCAAGGAAAACGAGGCGCAGCCGATCATGACCTCTTTCTCCGAGCCGACACAAATACAACGGTCGATCGCGACCTCTTTCTCCGAGCTTCAACACAAATACAACGTGGTCGATCATGACCTCTTCTCCGAGCTTCGACACAAATACAAAAGAAATCCTACCGAGTGAGAGCAAACCTCCCACTGGAGGCTTAGCCGCAGCCCAAAGGCTCGCCTAAGATAAAGAAATCCTACCGAGTGGAGAGCAAACCTCCCACTGGGGCTTAGCCGCAGCCTGCTCGCCTAAGATAAAAGAAATCCTACCGAGTGGAGAGCAAACCTCCCACTGGGCTTAGCTGCAGCCCGCTCGCCTAAGATAAAAGAAATCCTACCGAGCGGAGAGCAAACCTCCCACTCGGGGGCTTAGCTGCAGCCCAGTGCTCGCCTAAGGAATAAGTCGACTGCAATAAGCGCTTCGCTGTTAACCTGCAAGGAGCAATTCAAGCTAAGGGCAATCATAGCCAAACATCCAATCCAAATTTAGGTCGATACCTAAAGTAACCGAGAGTGCTCAGGCACTAAGCCTGTTAAAGTTTTATCTACATAACTTCACTCGCATACCGAGGCAAATTTAAGGTCAAGGAAAGTTTTACCCTCCCGTGGAGGGCTGGATGGAGCAACGAACTCGCCAAGATCAATCCCGTCATGATCCGCTGGGCAGCTGCAATGAAAGTCTCCATGAAGGTCCCAAGTCGTGCTTTTTGGTGTTGGCCACTGAGAGCCGCCACTATCTTCTCTCGCTTCTTGCAATGGACTCAAGCCAGCATTGTGGCAACGCTCGGCCGTGATCGAGTCAAGATTTCTTCCACTCTTGCACTCGGTCAGGATTTGCATTCGCCGAGCCATCAATGACTCGAGGTCATTTTGGAGTGTCTCATTGGGCCGAGCGTTGAGTCGATGCGGACATAGCAACCTTTAGCCTTGCAAGATAATCCACAACAAAGAAGAACGCTGACTCAAATGGAAGATGTTCATAGCGCTTCATCACATCGGGAATTGGCAGTGGTCGAGGTTCGCCTCCACCGGGCTGGTTTCTTCTTCAAAGTTGCGCGTAACTCGCAGAGACAAAATCCCAATCAGAAAACAAATGAGTGGAAACGTAATAATTGGGAGAATTGGTCGATCAAGAAAGTTACCTTCAAGTTTAAGGAACAATTCCTTAGCGAGGCCACCCAAGAAGCTTTCCACCATTCCTCTTCCCAGCCGCTTGAGGATCTTCTCGGTCAGTTCTTCTTGTCACCTTCATTCGCCAACATCCTTGCCGGCAAAGAGCCGAGCAGCCTTCAGATCGGCGCTCCTCGCTCGAGCTTACGACCGAGGCCAATTTTTCATCAGAAGCTTGATCTTCTCAGCAGCTCAAGCTCCTTCTTCCTTTGAGCCTCCTTCACTTTGCTCAGAATCGCAAAGAAAGTCAAACTTGCAGAAGTGGGAGGAGGACAGAGTCGTCAAATCTCACCAAACATACCTTTGGTCTCCTCCTTCGCCTTCACGATTCTCTTGCACCAGCTTTCAAGTCCAACTCGAAATGAATATGCTTCGCCCAGCTCCAGATAGCGGTCCGCAAGATCACAAGATTTCTACAAAGAGACAGCTTCAAAATATCGTAGATAATTCACTCCCGTGAATGAAGAAGAATTAGGCGCTTAAGACTACAAATAATGCAAGCATCCAACCGTAGTCTGGGATTACACTCCAAGGGTGCACTCAACAGGCCCCCAATCGGGTCTTATTCACATATAATCACCAATGACCAAGAAAGAGCGAAGTCGACCACGACTAGTTTCATTCTTAGTAAGCCTAAGATAGAGTCACCACCACCAACACAAAAAAAAAAAGTCGCACCAAATGATCAAGCTTCTTCAGACTCGTAATCAATCGCCAGCAATGAATTACGCCTGGGATTACACCTGGGTGCACTCAGCGCTCCCCACCGGGTTTCGAAACACATTCATTCCATTCGACATCGACGAACATCTACTTCAGAAGTTTAAGACCGACCGCCAGCAATGACCTTAGCCTTGGGGATTACACTCACTGGGTGCACTCAGCGCGCTCCCCGCCAACACAGTAGTTTTTGCCAACACACCTAGTGGGTGACCGCCACGAAATCCGTAAAGAAAAGTTTCGATAGCATATCCTAACAGTAATGTGGTGGTCGATCGACTCAACATTGCTCAAGGGCGTAGAGCTGCATCGTAAGTCGCTTGGCTTGTTTTGAGCCATCTTCACCGCTTCCATCATGATCCCCGCTGACGGATCGCCTCCTTAGCAAAGACGCTTTGGTCCTCCGGACGTGGTGTGTGGTGAAGATCGAGGTTGTCCAAAGACTCGACGAAGTAGGCCGAGCACCGGTCACGCACCGCCAAGGTCACGGTATGTCGAAAGTGCCCCTCCCTTCCGCCACGGTGGTCTCGGGCAAGACCTTGGGTTTCTCGCCAGCCAGATGCCTTCCTCGCTTCCTCCTAGCCTTCAAGGCTCTCATCCTCATCATCGCCATCGTGAGAGTGATGATGTTATCTACCGGAGCTTCGTAAAAGAATTAGAGTCGTAAATCTTGAGTCACCGACTAAGAACAAGAATTAAGGATATAATACCAAGATTTGAGGTGGCGGCCCTCCATCTCATGGTCGCCAACTTTAGCCGAGGTTTCGTAAGTCGCAGTCATTGAAATTCCAAAGAGTCAACGACCAATTCATATATCAACCAGAGACAAAATTTGTGAAAAGCAAGAAGACTAAGCAAAATGTTTACCCCGAGATGGTGGGGATGGACACCTTCATCTTTGGCAGAGGCTTGGTTGTCTTCGGAACTACCTTCGCTGCTTCGGGCGCTTTTCTCGCCGGCACCGAGAAGCGGTCCGAGGGCGCTTGGTCGATCAAGGGCGCCGCGACTTTTTACCACGCTCACCAAGGGTCGCATTGCTTTGACCGCCTTTCCAAGCTGCTGGGTGCGATTTCCTCCTCCTCGCCCTCGCCGCCCTCGCCGCCCTCGCTATCATCATCATCGCTGCCGCTGCCTCCTCGCCGCCTCAATTCCACCTCCCGGCTCACCTCCACCGCTTCCCTCTTCGCCGGAATCGGCGCCATAGGCATTGAGTATAGCTCGCGGAGAGCCCGAAGTATCAAAGCGTAGTTCAACACTGTTACGTATACACTCGACATACATACAATGTAAAATGTAACAAGTGTACCTTTATCCGAACGCTGTCACGATCGAAGCGAGAAATCCTCCGGAACCGCGAGGATTGTCTTTGTTTCAGTGATTGAAGCCATCCATCTTTCCACTACGGCATCGCCGACGCCTCCGGTGGACGCGAAGTCTCGCTCTTCGTGCCGCAATACAACCACATACAAGGACTTCGAATCAAGGGGCTGGATTCGCCTCCAAGAAAAACCTCCAGAGATCCATGCTACCACTCCGCCCCTAACCAACTGCACCACCCGGTCCATCAAGATCTTCACTTCAGCCCTTTCTTCAGAACAACCTTCAGGAGGAGGGCCTGCTCACTCGACTCATGGTGAATTTCGGGAGGCCGGTCGATCGCCTCTTGCCGCCATTCCGCAATAGAACCAGTCGATCGCCAGCCCCTAACCGACTCAGAAAGTGCATAGCCGAAAGGTGCTTTTGTTCTCAACTGACTCCTAAACCACCACACATCTCGACTACTTGGGTCTTCTCGCCACCAGACTTGCTTTCTTCACACCGAGAGCGACATGTGAAGATGTACTTGAACAAGCCCCAAAGGCGGTCGACAAATTTCAGTGAAATTTTCGCACATAGACACAAACGCTGCAAGGTATGCGATGGAGTTTGAGTAAAATGGTGAAGCTGGCTCCAAAGAAATTCGAAAACCCCTAAGAATACACTCGGTGGCAACGAAAAACCTCGGTCGACATGGTGGCCAAAAGCACGACTCACCCTCTTCTCGTTGAGGCCGCCACTCGCCAGAAGTCTCGCTGCCAGAGGAATCAACCCGTCTGCTGGCTATGTCAAGGAGATCCTTCTCCTCGATCGCCGATCGATCCAGCCTCGACCCAGCCTTCGGCAGCTTGATTCGACGAAGAACCACCGCGACCGTGGATCTCCCTTCGCTTTCTCCGTCACGACACCTTTCTCCGCCATCGACGCTTTTCTTCAGACGCCCAAAGATCGCCGCCTTGTCTTTGCCCATAGCCACCGCGGATGCGCAAGGGAGAGATGGCAAGAGAGCAGCAAGCGAGGTGGAGAGCGGGGCGAAGAGAACGGAGGAGGAAGAACAAGGTATCAGGCATGAGCCTCCGGAGTTACATTTATAGCATCCTTCCGAGTGGATGACAGTGGACCCAAACAATCTAATCATATCCCGAGCCACCGTGATCGCGGCGACACGCGGGCGAGAAAGCGGCGCGAAATCGGGCACCCCCGTTACGCCCCATCCAAGCGCCATACCGCTCTGCTTTCGACGCTTCCCCAAATTTCAGATCCCGCGAGATCCGCTGGACGACGGATCACCTCACAAATGCGAGATCTCCCGCGATCCGCTACTCGTATAGCGTAGAAAGTCACTCGACTAAAGAACAAGAATGGATCAAGTCGATCAAGGAAAGTTTCTTGTTATCAACAAAGAAGACCTTGATCCAAGAAGACACGAGCTGAACGCAAAAGCAAATGGAAACAACGCTAACTCCTCCTTCACTCAAGCCTCAATCCATTCGGGGCTAATGATGGATTCATATACCTAGGGTAGGGTCATAGGCCTGACCTAAACGCCCCACCCAAGGGTACTCATAGAAGAGATCATCCTCCGCCGACCAAAGAGGAATCCACTGACCAGATCGAAGGACTCACCATGGAAGACTCACTCGACCATGAAGACTCACTCGACCACCGTAAGGTCAAGTCACTCCACATCGCAACGGGCGGTTATTGAATAGACTTAATGATAGTTAAGGCATTTTATGAGGGCGCACAAGAACCCCCTAGCTTAATGTACTTTAATCCTCCATTATGTGGGCTGGCCGGGGTCCCAAGACTCTATATAAGCCACCCCCTCCACAGTAGAAGGGTTCAGATTCCTGTAATACTCATACTCATAATCCACTCGACCGCCTCAGGCTCCGAGACGAGGGCTGTTACTTCCTCCGAGAAGGGCCTCAACTCAGACATCCTTTGTCACCACAACTGCCCATAGCTAGGACATCGCCTCCTTAACCTACCCCTACTTCTACCGCCGACTTAGAACCACGATGCATAATGAAATAGCACTATTGGTACCGATCCTGTCGATTCTCGCACCTACACAAGTAAAAGCTTTTGGTGGAGCTTGGTTAGGATGGTGGTACAAAATTGATTGCAATCGTTAGCTTGACTCAAAAATGTTGAAGAAGATTCGCAAATTCAAGATATGCAACAAGTAGACCAAGCAAGTAGTGATACACTAAACACACATGCAAATAGATAAATGGGATTGTGCAAACCAAAAGTGAGCCAAAATGTGGAATCCACTTAAAATGTCTTGCACAATACTAGAGAGACACTAGCACGATTGCAATAATAGGCGGATACGAGCTTGTGCACAACCTACTAGGCAAAATGCAACGATCTCTATCCCAAGTATGCTATATATATGGTATATCGGTGCAATGATCCAAGATGATCTTATATGACAATCTTAATGTTGTATGATGCTATGCTTGTTGCTTATAAGCTCTTTTGCTTATCTTTCCTCTTTGCTTAAAAGCTTGAGTGGCTCTTTTCTCTTATGCAAACTTGACTAACCAAGATAGCAATTGTGTATATGATGACAACTTTGTGACACACAAGTTGATTCCTAGATATGCACCACGATGGTATGTATGATATGGTGTATGTAACTAAGGTGCACAAGTCACGCTGCCGCAATACTCAATGGCTAGTCTCGATGGGTAAGCAACGCAAAAGATGGTCTATGATGGTTATCAATGCAATTGCAAGGTATGACAAAGATGTCGCCGGTTACCGTCTCGAGCTAAAGATGAGTAGTCGATCAAAATGAGCGCTTGTTGTTGATGTCGCATCGCGCCTAAATAGCCGAAACACAAAAGGACACGGAGATCTCACTCAAATTGTCGAACCCAAAGTCGAATGGTAGTACGGAGGTTGTGTCGTGGGGTTTTGGCAAGTGGAAGTGGTGGTGGTTGTAGTGGGAGGTGGTATGGGTGTAGGTGGATGTGTTGATGGAGGGGATCGCACAAGTGCAGCTTTCAGCAGAGAAGCCGATGATCCTGCCAGAGCCGATGATCCGCACGTCCCGATGATCCGGCCTCGAGTCCGGATGATCCGGGCAGGTCAACTCGCACGGGAACTACTTGGGAAGAACACGAAAACGGGGCGAAATTTGACGATTTCGGGGATTTGGGATGGATTTCGAGGGGGAGAAGGTGGGGAAAAGCAAGATCCACGAAGTTACAATAATCGGATCCACTTGATCAAAATCAACAAAACATCATCAAAACCAACAATTCACAAAAAATTTGGGGGTATTTTGGTGGGATTTTCGGTTTTAGCACCAAAACAACAAAATCAAGCTAGAAAACACGGGTAGGGGCTCCAAAAACGGATCAACGTGGCTCATGATACCATATGATGTAGGGTGGAACCCTATAGCGTCGATCTTTCATGTTTGGAGGGGATCCTATGGAGGAAACACGAAGAACACGTGGAAGCACAAGGGAAAACACGGGGAAAACGAGAGAGAATCACTCAACCAACAAGGAATCGATCACACAAGTGCTAGATCACCACACACATAAGATGATGTAGGGTGGAACCCTAAAGCATCGATCTTTCACGTTTGGAGGGGATCCTACGGAGGAATCATGAAGAACACGCGGAAGCACAAAGGGGAAACACGGGGAAAACGAGAGAGAATCACTCAACCAACAAGGAATCGATCACACAAGTGCTAGATCACCACACACGTAAGAGATCCACAAGATACATAGTCAACAAAGGTAAGGATACAAAGGAACCGTTCATCTCCAAGAGGAGGCCTTGATGTTCTTCCCTAGATAGGGGTCTTGAATCCGCTGGGGGATCTTCTCCGAGGAGGTCCTGATCTCCGTGGAGAAGTAACCAAGTGGATGAGCAAAGGCTCTCACACAAATATGAGCTAATCCAATGCTAAGTCTCAAAGTGAGGAGGAGGGGTCCTATATATAGGCTAGGGGGCGAAGGGGTAAGTGAGGGGCGAAGGGGTACACGGGCTCAGCCCAAGTCACGCCCGCAGGCGGGGTCCGGATGATCCGGATGGTGGCCCGGATGATCCGGGTGTCGGGGTCCGATGATCCGGTGTCGGGTCCGATGATCCGGCGATCCGTCCGGATGATCCGGCTTGCCGAAAGCAGCTTCGCTTTCTTCGGCACGCTAGCCGGATCGTCCGGTGGTCGCTCGATCGTCTGCTCGGTCCGGATCGTCCGCTGGTGTCCGGATGATCTGGGCAAGTCCAGCCTTGCTCCATTCTTCTTCTTCCTTCCTCTTCCATGCTTGGCCTTGGTCCTGGATTCTCCATGGTCATCTTGGTTGTACCGAGTGTATGCAAGGTCCATGCATGAGGTAGTAGCCATGTCTCACATGTGGAAAGTGACGGTTCAAGAGGAGTGAATTCACCTTGTGTCCAACGGCGATGTTCGAGGTCTCGCCATATGTCCTCTTGGGGCTTGAGAGTAGTCTGAGGTACATGGGGATGAACGGATGCTCCGCATCATATCCCCCTTGGGAAAGATCCGACTCCTGATCGTGATCCTCATCACCATGGAAACGGTTGTCGAGATTTGACCTCGTAGTTGGACGGTTGAAGACATGGTGCAATCCACGAGTCCAAGGTGTCACGGAGTGATAGACATGCAAAAGAGCAAACACAAGCAACACTCGAAATACAATGGTTAGCGCACACAAAGTGTCCATCATGTAAGAATGAGTCCGCAGGGCAAGATTGGTTGTGATAAAGTTTATGAAGCTTATCAAGATGATCTAGAATGAGATGCAAAGCATTCATGGAGGAAATGCAATCATTGTGCACACAAATGTGTAGTAATATGATCAATGCAACCACGGTGCAAAATGATGTCATAGTGAGACGGTTTATCAATAGCATGAATATGGCAATGGATGCTCAATATGTATATGTTATCATGCAATTGATGATGGACAATATGATCATGATGTATGAATATGCCTTCAAGGTAGATCACAACAAATTTGCTAAGGAAATGTGCAAGCTCATATATCATGGATGACATGGGAATACAAGATGCAACAAGGCAATCATAATGTGAGTCAATGATGAGGACATCAATACCATTGTTACACCCACAGCCCTCATCATATATATACGGACCAATTACTAGAGCTCACAAGACGCCAATTAAATTACCGTGTACTTTCGCTTGGTAATGATTCTAATGTTCATGAGAATATGATGTCGCTTAAATTGGATACATTTGTTTTGCTTACAAATGAAGGGCCTAGCTTGGAGAAGGATGAACATTGGAGCAAGAACACGATGGAGTTGATGGCATGCTAAGGGGATCAAGAACGGAGTTACAAGTGATGATTTCAGGACTTTGAAGCCACCATAAGGAGTGCATGAAGCCTTGGACGAAATATACAAGATGCCACTTCATAATATTCGTCCATAGGCTATTCTAGGTGTCATTACCTTATTATTGGGCCAGCCCATGTAATTTCGAAATACTTAAGTATAGGCTATTTTAGAGTCCTGTATGTGGGGAAACAAGAGTTAGGGTTGGTTTTGGACCCCATCCTCAAGGGCCACGAAATTCTCCTTTTCCCCATATATACAGCCCTTAGGGCCGCTTAGACTTTGGGTTTTGTTTAGATCAAAAGTTTGCCATAGCTGCAACTTCGCAGATTTCGCTTGTGTTCAACGACTGCATAAAGGCGCATGTAACCCCACCTTGATCAATAAAGCTTTCATCTTATATTCGCAATATCCAGATTGCAATCTTAGTTTCTTGCTTGTTCTTCGCTTGCTCGCAGGAAATAGACCTCGTGGTCGTTGATCGTGTTCTGCGTGGTCAATAACCTCTGAGTTGGTTTAGCGACATATATGCGCGACGCCCTCGACGTCAGAGTCGGATCGCCAAAGTCGACTTCCACCAAAGCGAAATCCACCATCTCATCGAAAGACGGACACCTTTGCCTCTATCAAGTGGTATCGATTTCCGTGTTGCTCGTGAGATTTTACAGCTTTTTCGTAGTTTAGATCGAGTCTGTTCTTCATACCTATAGTCCACTTAAAAAGCCAAAAAAATTAGGTTAGTTCATCCCGTCCAACCAATCTGAGCCTTTGCATAATCTTTTCAGATTTGCTTTGTTGAATTTGCGTTGCATCGCCGTCAAGTTGCTGGTCTTAGCGCCTAGTCTTTAGAGTTTCGAGTTCTGCTCACAAAGTTGTCACGCCGCCCGCCATATACCACCACCACATATTCACCGCCAATCCGAATCCATATACGCCACCACATATCCGCCGCCATCACGCCCATCCGAGTCCACCCGCAACATATATCCGCCACCACTCCGAAGTTCCACCAGATTCATCTCCGCCACCATCCGAAGTTCCACCAGACTCATCTCCGCCACCAAATTGAAGTTCCACCAGATTCATCTCCGCCACCACCCTAGTCCGAGTCCAAGAATTGTTGCATTGTTCTCGATTTCCAGATCACGCGATACTCTAAGTCGTGACAGCAGAGGACTCCCCAATTTCCAAGCCATCCCGATACTCTAAGTCTGGAAAATTTTGGCTAGGCAGTTTTTAGACCATTTGTAGACTTTTCCGAAAAAATTTGTTGCGGAGCAAAAAAAAAAAGAGGAAAAAAAAGTGCAAAAAAAAAAGGAAAAAAAAAAGAAAAAAAAATTCAGAGTGTGCTCCTCCCTTGTTTACGTGCAGCGCCGTGATTTTGTTAGTGTTCTAGGCTCGCCTCTAGCACGGTTCAGCCTAGGACCAAAGACAAGACTGCTGCTGAGCGCTTATTCAACTTTGCATCTCTCAATTGATTATTGTCGACCTTTTTGCTACCTTATTATAAGCCTTCCCAGCTCCACATACATCTACGCCGCATGCTTGATTCTCCTTGGTAATCGCTATATCCAAGCTTTGAGAGTTTTGACTACAACGGTTGCCGATCACCGCCGGGTAAGAACCGTAAGAATTTGAGATTTGCTTGACGGATTTGTGATACACCACCACCACTTCTTAGTAGTCCAGAGGATCATATTCTTGTGTGTTTCTATTTGCTGCTAACCATGGTAGGATCACAAGTCGATGAGACTGATTGGGAGAACCCGACTAACAAACAGCTACATGATAAATTTCAGAAATGATGAGTGGACAGTGCAAGATGTGGTAAACAGATTTGACGAGGCCATGGAGAAGATAGATGGCATTGAGAAGACGCTTGAAACAAAGCTTGATAGCAAGTTTGATGAATTGCTCGCTGCTTTCCACAACCACCGCCGGCTGCACCTATCGCACCTCTCAAGAACGACAACAACTACGCCCTTCCGAATCAAGATGGACGAGCTTAGCGTGTTCCTATTGAGCCAGACAAAATTCGTGCCGCTGCCATCGCTGTTGGCTTCTTTTGGCTCCTCGCCATCGCCTGGTGGTACCGAGGAGGATGATGAGTATGTGGACGATTATGAGGATGAGGTTGATCAACATCGAACTATGTGCAACCACCAGCACCACAACCACCAGTGTCGCCCACATGCAAATAATGGCAATATTAGGGCTCCCTCAGTACGAGATCATGACCATCTCCCTAAACTGAAATTGAATATTCCACCATTTGAGGGTAGATATGTTCCTGATATATATCTTACTTGGGAGTTAGAAACTGAACAACGATTTACATGTTTACAATATCCCGAGGAGAGACGTGTTCCTCCGCTGTTTGTGCTTTCACTAGCTTTGCATGTGTTTGGTGGTCTCAACATTGTAGATTATATCCTGCTCCAGCCTACTTGGGCTGCTTTGAAAACTGCTATGCGCATTGCTGGTTCCACCATATTATCAACGTGAATTACTTCAAAATTGCAGCGCTTAAGACAAGGAAAAACTCAGAGAAGAATATTATCGAATTACAAACCGGCTTGATTAGATGTGGTATTGTTGAGGAGAATGAAGCTATGCTTGCACGCTTTCGGGTGGATTAAATAGAGAGATTCGCACCATTCTAGACTATAAGGATTATAATAATATCACTGCTTATTCCATCTTGCTTGTAAAGTCGAACGTGAAGTGCAGGATCGACAGCATTGGCGCCGCACTAACTTTTCTCGCAGGTCGACCTTCATCATGGACACCACGCGCATCATCTACTTCCACCGCACTATCACCTCCTTCAGTGCCACCTCCAACCGTGATACAAGAAAGCAGTGCACAACCACCACTATCTCGCCAAGAGCACACCGCCGCCTGCACAGAGCTCTTCTTCTTCCATGGCATCAACAGGCACACAAGTGATATTATTTGTCGTCATTGTAAGGGAAGAGGACATTTTATGAGAGAATGCAAATCTCAGCGCAGTGATGATTGCTACCGAGGATGGTGGGTATGAGTCCGCTTAGTGACTATGATGAGGAGACTTTGGCTCTTATTACACATGAGGAACACGGTGGAGATGATTCTGATCATGAGACACAATACATGGCTGTCAAGATGCCGACAGTATGAATGTTTAGTTGCTCAACGTGTTTTGAGTGTGCAGTTACACAAGCTGAGCAAAATCAGAGGCATAATTTGTTCCATACAAAGGAGTTGTGAAGGAACGCTCTATTCAAGGCCATCATAGATGGAGGGAGCTGCAACAACTTGGCTAGCATGGAGATGGTGGAGAAGCTATCTCTCACCACAAGACCACATCCACATCCTTACTACATCCAATGGTTCAACAACAGCAAAGGTGAAGGTAACACGCATCGCTCGTGTGCATTTTAGTATCTCTACATATGCTGATTATGTTGATTGTGATGTGGTACCTATGCAAGCATGTTCCTTGTTACTTGGTAGACCATGGCAATTTGATAAAAATTCTGACACCATGGTAGAAACAATCAAGATACTCTTGTTCATAAGGATAAAATATTACTTTGCTTCCTATGACTCCTCGAGTCCATTTTGAAAGATGATATTAATAGAGCTAATAAAGCAAAACAGAGAAAATAAGAGTGAAAATCAGATTGTGGCAAAAGAATTTGAGCAACACATGAAGCCTAATAATAAACCATCTACTGTTGTTTCAAATTAAATTGAAAAGTGCATGTTTACTTGCCACCAAATCTGATATTGATGAGCTAGATTTTAGCAAATCTATTTGCTATGCTTTTGTGTGCAAAGAGGCATTATTTTCATTCGAGGACGGCCTTCCTCTTTGCCCCCGCTGTCACTAACATTTTGCAGAGTTCACCGACGCCTTTCCACAAGACGCGCACCGGATTACCACCTATTCGAGGGATTGAGCATCAAATTGACTTAATTCCCGTGCATCATTACCCAACCGCACCATACCGCACTCAATCCAGAGGAGACGAAGGAGATTATGCGTCAAGCATGTGAGCTGCTCGACAAAGGTTATATACGCTAATCCCTTAGTCCTTGTGCTGTTCCTATTATTCTAGTGCCGAAAAGGATGGTACGCCACGATGTGTGTTGATTGTAGAGGCATCAATAATATTACTATTCGTTATCGCCACCCTATTCCTAGGCTAGATGATATGCTTGATGAATTGAGTGGCTCTACAATATTCTCCAAAGTTGATTTATGAGTGGATACCATCAAATTCGTATGAAATTGGGAGATGAATGGAAAACAGCATTTAAAACTAAGTTTGGATTATATGAGTGGTTAGTCATGCCTTTTGGGTTAACTAATGCACCTAGTACTTTCATGAGATTAATGAACTAAGTTTTACGTGCTTTCATTGGACGATTTGTGGTAGTCTATTTTGATGATATACTGATTTATAGCAAATCTTTGGAAGAACATTTGGAACATTTACGTGTTGTTTTTAATGCTCTACGTGATGCACGCTTGTTTGGTAACCTTGGGAAGTGCACCTTTGCACCGAATCGAGTATCTTTTCTTGGCTATGTTGTTACTCCACAGGAATTGAAGTTGATAAAGCCAAGATTGAAGCTATTGAGAGTTGGCCGCAGCCCAAAACGGTCACACAAGTGAGGAGTTTCTTGGCCTCGCTGGTTTCTATAGGCGCTTTGTGAGAGATTTCAGCACCATTGCTGCACCTCTCAACGAGCTTACAAAGAAGGATGTGCCTTTTGTTTGGGGTACCGCATGAAGAAGCCTTCACGGTATTGAAAGCTAAGTTGACACATGCCCTTTACTCCAACTTCCTGATTTTAATAAGACTTTTGAGCTTGAATGTGATGCTAGTGGAATTGGATTAGAGGTGTGTTATTACAAGATGGCAAACCTGTTGCATACTTTTCTCAAAAATTGAGTGGGCCTAGTCTGAATTACTTCTACTTATGATAAAGAATTATATGCTCTTGTTCGACTTTAGAAACATGGCAACATTATTTATGGCCCAAAGAATTTGTTATACATTCTGATCATGAATCTTTGAAACATATTAAAAGTCAAGCTAAACTGAATCGTAGACATGCTAAATGGGTTGAATTCATTGAGACTTTCCCTTATGTCATTAAACACAAGAAGGGTAAAGAAAATGTTATTGCCGATGCATTGTCTCGTCCGCTATACTATGCTTTCACAACTTGACTTCAAAATATTTGGTTTGGAGACCATCAAAGATCAATATGTGCATGATGCTGATTTTAAAGATGTATTGCAGAATTGTAAAGAAGGAAGAACATGGAACAAGTTTGTCGTTAATGATGGATTTGTGTTCCGTAAACAAGCTATGCATTCCAGCTAGCTCCATTCGCCTTTTGTTGTTGCAGGAGGCGATGGAGGAGGACTAATGGGACACTTTGGCGTGAAGAAGACGGAGGACGATTTGCTACACATTTCTTTTGGCCAAAGATGAGACGGATGTTGAGCGCTTTATTGCTCACTGCACTACATGTCAAAAAGCTAAGTCACGACTCAATCCTCATGGTTTATATATGCCTTTGCCTCGCACTCTAGTGTTCCTTGGGAGGATATATCTATGGACTTTGTTTTAGGTTTACCTAGAACAAAGAAGGAGGGATAGCATATTTGTTGTCGTGGATAGATTCTCAAAATGGCACACTTTATACCATGTCATAAAAGCGATGATGTCGTTAATGTTGCTGATTTGTTCTTTCGTGAAATTATTCGCTTGCATGGTGTGCCAAATACTATTGTTTCAGATCGTGATACTAAATTTCTTAGCCACTTTTGGAGATGTTTATGGGCCAAGTTGGGGACTAAACTGCTTTTAGTACTACTTGTCACCCCCAAACCGATGGACAAACCAAGTAGTCAATAGAACATTGTCTACTATGCTTAGGGCTGTTCTAAAGAATAATAAGAAAATGTGGGAGGAATGCTTGCCTCATATTGAATTTGCTTATAATCGCTCATTGCATTCTACTACTAAGATGTGCCCTTTGAAGTTGTGTATGGTTTCCTACCGTGCACCTATTGATTTGTCGCTTCTTCCATCTTCGGAGAAGGTTAATTTTGATGCTAAAGAACATGCTGAATTGATTTTAAAATGCATGAGTTAACTAAGGAAAACATTGAGCGATGAATGCTAAATATAAACTTGCTGGAGATAAGGGTAGAAAACATGTTGTGTTTGCACCGGAGATCTTGTTTGGTTACATTTATGTAAGGATAGATTTCCGATTTGCGCAAATCAAAGCTAATGCCACGTGTCATGGTCCCTTTAAGGTGTTGGAGAAAATAAATGATAATGCATATAAACTTGAGCTGCCCGCAGATTTTGGGGTTAGTCCCACTTTAACATTGCAGATTTGAAGCCTTATTTGGGTGAGGAAGATGAGCTCCGTCGAGGACGACTTCATTTCAAGAAGGGAGGATGATGAGGACATCAATACCATTGTTACACCCACAGCCCCTACTGCTATATATACGGACCAATTACTAGAGCTCACAAGACGCCAATTAAATTACCGTGTACTTTCTTTTGGTAATGATTCTAATGTTCATGAGAATATGATGTCGCTTAAATTGGATACATTTGTTTTGCTTACAAATGAAGGGCCTAGCTTGGAGAAGGATGAACATTGGAGCAAGAACACGCATGGAGTTGATGGCATGCTAAGGGGATCAAGAACGGAGTTACAAGTGATGATTTCAGTGACTTTGAAGCCACCATAAGGAGTGCATGAAGCCTTGGACGAAATATACAAGATGCCACTTCATAATATTCGCCCATAGGCTATTCTAGGTGCTGCACACCTTATTATTGGGCCAGCCCATGTAATTTCGAAATACTTAGTATAGGCTATTTTAGAGTCCGTATGTGTGGGGAAACAAGAGATAGGGTTGGTTTCGACCCCATCCTCAAGGGCCACGAAATTCTCCTTTTCCCCCATATATACAGCCCTTAGGGCTGCTTAGACTTTGGGTTTTGTTTAGATCAAAAGTTCGCCATAGCTGCAACTTCGCTGCATTTCGCTTGTGTTCAACGACTGCATAAAGGCGCCACGTAACCCCACCTTGATCAATAAAGCTTTCATCTTATATTCGCAATATCCAGATTGCAATCTTAGTTTCTTGCTTGTTCTTCGCTTGCTCGCAGGAAATAGACCTCGTGGTCGTTGATCGTGTTCCGCTGCGGGTCAATAACCTCTCTGAGTTGGTTTAGCGATTGCATAAGGCGCCGACGCCCTCGCACGCCATAGTCGGATCGCCAAAGTCGACTTCCACCAAAGCGAAATCCACCATCTCATCGAAAGACGGACACCTTTGCCTCTATCAGTTAATCCATGGATGAGGTGCAAACTTGTGGTAAGTATGATATGTCCATCGAGCATGACATGTATGAGCACTATCAACAAATATGGAGGTGTTGGTGTACCAAAGCTCGATGTTGAGGCATGAGTGGAGTGCCGAAGGTCCCTCCAATAAGTGCGAGCGCTCCTCAATGTGGAGGTCCATAGAGCCAATCTCCAATATTGCTCCTCCATCCAATAGATGCAACATGTAGACAACAAGAAGGAAACAACAATGAAAGAGTGACCCATCCAATATGCGTATTTGAGGACGGCTCAAAGAGAAGGAGGTCACCTTTAGAGTTTCTCAAGGATGATGGAGTCGCACATCTTGTATGCCTTCACATAACCAATATGTCTCGTGGTGGTCCCGCCTTGTAAAACCTTCAAAATGAAAGAACATGACAAACACTTGGAAAAACAAATGAGGGTAGCAAAATGGCAAAACTGATCATTCGTGTGGTAAGATACCCAACAACTCAGATGTATCATGCTCATCATAAGAAATGACAAGGAGTATTGCATAGTATGGAGGCATATGATGCGAGAACAACCAAATGTAATAGGCTCAATCAAACAAACATGCATCACAAGTAAAGTGTCCAAGTCTCCAAGATCAATAAGCATAGCAAGTTGGCACTCAATACAAGGTGATATGAGAGATGCAACTAATGGAGACAAGAGGTAATGATCATGACAAATCAAGTGACAGTCATGAGCATATATGTCATCAACCCAAGAAAGCGAGTAAGAGTGGAACATGGGTGATGCAACATAGCAAGCAATCATAGCGATCAAGTCAAGCAAACTAGTAGTGCCAAGATGCAACATACTAGAAGGAATCATGGCAAGCATGTCATGTGTGCAAATGGTGGGCATGACTAATTCACATGTCATAGCACAAGCATGAAAGCAAGATATGAGTAAAATGTCATCAATGTATTGGCGAGAGACCATATGTAAATAGCAATGTGGCATCATGACTCTCCCAACACAACAAGCATCAATAGTATGGGGCACATGATAAACATGGCAATAGCAACAAGGATCTCCACCAAGCATGCAAATACACATAGGAGTAGCATAATGGTGAATCATGGGTAGATGCAAGCAAGGGTCACAATTGCATGGCAAAGGCATAGAAGCAAGGATAGCATGCAAAGTGAACACAATAGTATGGGCATAAGGTGACAAGTGGTAAATAGCCCATAATCGTGTGAGAGCCAAGTAGAAGAGATGCGCGTAGCCCTTGCGCGAAGGGAACGGTGGTAATGATAGTCCACGGGATCCCAAGTCATCGTTGCTTCCTCAAGAGCTCAAGCCACAACTCTTGGGATTGAGAGGTTGACGAGTATACGGAGTACCTACACAAAACAAAGACAAAGGAAAAATTGTGTAAAAGGTGGTAGATGTACACATCATCCATCATGATGCGACGCAAGGCAGTGTTTGTTAGCACAAAATATCCAACGCTCAAATAAATGAGATGCGTGATATAGAAACATGTCATCCATCATGAGAGGTTTGTTATTATGTATTGCATAATGGAGACTCAAATTGTGTAATGCATCATGAGAAATATCTAGAGCATTGTTATTCATGGAACGCATATGGTGCATGCAATTATGGGAATCATGCAAAGTATGGAATGCATCAAAATCTCCTAATATGTATGAGGAAACTATGGGGGTCTCCTCATGAGCATGAGTAGCAACATCACATGGAGAATATTGACAACGTCCAAAACAATGCATATTTGGGACAATGTGATCATGGCATGGCATAGTAGATGATTTGCGCAAATCATGTCAAGGAAGCATGGCAATATCATCACATGAAAAACAAAAGCCAATGACCATCATCTCGTCATCTATGCCAAAAGTGCAAATAGGATTTATTTTAATGGGGCATGCATAGTTACTATGTTGAGATTGTAAAGATGCAATATGGGAGATCTCACTCATAGCATATGACAAGTTCTGATAGAGGCAAAGGTGTCCCGTCTTTCGATGAGATGGTGGATTTCGCTTTGGTGGAAGTCGACTTTGACGATCCGACTACTTAACGCATGAGACGCCGCGCTTAGCAATCGCTAAACCAACTCCGAGAGGTTATCGACCACGCCGAGCACGCATCAACTCGACCACGGCTTCCTGCTGCTTCGCGAGCAAACGAAGAACAAGCAAGAAACCGAGATTGCAACTGGATATTGCTAATATAAGATGAAAGCTTTATTGATCAAGGTGGGTTCTCGTGGACGCTTTGTCCGTCGCTTAACACAAACGGCACGCTGTTGCAGCTATGGCGTAACTTTTAATCTAAACAAAACCCAAGTCTAAACGGTGCTTCTAAGGGTCAGATATATGGAGGAAGAGGGGTGAATTTCGTGGCCCTTGGTGGAGGGGTCCAAACTAACCCTATCTCTTGTTTCCCCACACATACGGACTCTAAAAATAGCCTATACTAATGTATTTCGAAATTACATGGGCCTGGCTCAATAATAAGGTGACGCAGAGCATCTAGAATAGCCTATGGACGAATATTATGAAGTGGCATCTTGTATATTTCTGTCCAAGGCTTCATGCACTCCTTATGGTGGCTTCAAAGTCCTCGAAATCATCACTTGTAACTCCGTTTGATCCCCTCTAAGATGCCATCAACTCCATGTGTGTTCTTGCTCCAATGTTCATCCTTCTCCAAGCTAGGCCCTTCATTTGTAAGCAAAACAAATGTATCCAATTTAGGCAAGATCATATTCTCATGAACATTAGAATCATTACCAAGAAACGAAAGTACCGGTAATTTAGTTGGCGTGCGCGAGCTCTAGTAATTGGTCCAGTATGTATAGCAGCAGGGGCTGTGGGTGTAACAATGGTATTGATGTCCTCATCAAGTTCAATGGATTGTCAAACATGAAGTGACCAATAGAATTTTCACATGATATCCTATGAAGCATAGCATCACAACTAGGCAACTCAACATGCTCATCATCATATTCATCATTAATAGGTAAGTCAAGGCATGAAGGAGTTTCACTAGCATGAAGCATGGTAATAGGTGGGTCAACATCATGGGAGCAATCAATGTCAAGAGAGTCCACTAGTGGGACAAGAGAAGCACCATCACCTATGTTACCTTTGGAGCGTCGCCATGTTTTGTAGGTGAGGTGTTGAAGATCGCCTCGTTGTCATCTTCATCTTGATGGAACCATGTGGGGGTGCATCATCGTCCATCATGGCCATCGCTGCCTCCATAGGAGGTATGGACTCATCAATGGTAGGCGTGTCATCATGTAGGAGACCTAGCACCAAAGGAGAAAACACACAGGAGTAGAGGGTAAGTCAAGAAATCATAGTGGCCTCACATGTCAGGTCAACTACCACACTCTCTAAGTGTTGTGGCTCACTCACCCCTCAAGGATGCTCTCACCATATGGCTGGTGGAGTCACTCAAATGGCGCCGACCACATAGGATGTTTGGCATGCTCTCATGTGTGGGGCTAGTGGTGGTCACACTCATCCTCTCATAGGAAATGCTCTCAATGTCACGTATGGTGGAGTCACCATGTCACTCATGGGGTGCCGGCTCTCCTCACATGGCACTTGGGGCATCTCGACATATGTGGGTGTCTGAGAGATGTTGGTGCAATGTCTCCATGCTCAACTCCTATCGCCATGGTCAAGGGGATGGCCCTTGCTCGACCTTCTTGTCACCGCCTTGGTGTGGGAGGCCCATATTATGTGGCACCTCGTAGCTCGTCACCATGACCGGAAGGGAGTTTCCCATGCTCACCATCTTCCTTGGGGGTTCAAGATGGAAGTGTCACCTCACTGTAGGTGGTCGCCTGGACTTGATGAAGTCGATGTAGGCGCACTGTGGGAAGTAGGTGAAGATGTCAGACATCCAAAGGCTTAAGATGCCTTGATAGCACTTGCTAAGATGCCAAAGTGGTTGGTGTAGCCAGAAGCGCCTGCCTTGGTGGTGGTCATCTCATGTCTTCTTCTCAGGTTTTGAAGCTTGGACTTGGC
>JAHHZJ010000146.1:0-47848 GCA_021437245.1 Aegilops speltoides | reverse complement strand
CAAGGAGTGGCAAGAGCTTAAGCTTGGGGATGCCCATGGCACCCCCAAGATAATCCAAGGACACCAAAAAGTCAAAGCTTGGGGATGCCCCGGAAGGCATCCCCTCTTTCGTCCACTTCCATCGGTAATTTACTTGGAGCTATATTTTTATTCACCAACATGATATGTGTTTTGCTTGGAGCGTCTTGTATTATTTGTGTCTTTGCTTGTTAGTTTACCGCAATCATCCTTGCTGTACACACCTTTTGAGAGAGCCATACATGATTTGGAATTTGTTAGAATACTCTATGTACTTCACTTATACCATTTGAGCTTGATAGCTTTGCTCTATGTGCTTCACTTATATCTTTAGAGCGTGATAATTTTTTGCTCTAGTGCTTCACTTAGATATTTTAGAGCACGGTGGTGGATTTGTTTTAAAGAAACTTGATCTCTCATGCTTCACTTAGATTATTTTGAGAGTCATTAATGGCATGGTAATTTGCTAAATGTTAATATACTTGGTGTTCAAGATTTGTGAAACTTTCTCTTTTTTGAGTGAATTAAATTAAGTGTGATGCTTGATAATTGTTTTGAGATATGGAGGTGATAATATCAAAGTCATGCTATTTGAATAGTTGTGAATTTGAGAAATACTTGTGTTGAAGTTAGCAAATCCCGTAGCATGCACGTATGGTTAAAGTTGTGTAACAAATTTGAAACATGAAGTGTACCAGGCTTGTGCATCCTTATGAGTGGCGGTCGGGGACGAGCGATGGTCTTTCCCTACCAATCTATCCCCCTAGGAGCATGCGCGTAGTATTTGAATTTTTGATGACTTCTAAATTTTTGCAATAAGTATATGATTTCTTTTGACTAATGTTGAGTCCATGGATTATACGCACTCTCACCTTTTCGCCTTTGCTAGCCTCTTCGGTATCGTGCATTGCCCTTTCTCACCTTGAGAGTTGGTTCAAACTTCGCCGGTGCATCCAAATCCCGTGATACGATACGCCTATCACACATAAACCTCCTTTTATCTTCCTCAAAACAGCCACCATACCTACCTATCATGGCATTCCCATAGCCATTCCGAGATATATTGCCATGCAACTTCCACCATCATCATCGTGACATGCATTACTTTTGTCATATTGCCATTGCATGATCTTGTAGTTGACATCTTATTTGTGGCAAAGCCACCATGCATTATTTTCCATACATGTCACTCTTGATTCATTGCACCATCCCAGTACACCGCCGGAGGCATTCATATAGAGTCATACCTTGTTCTAGTTTCGAGTTGTAATATCAAGTAGTTGTAATAGAAGTGTGATGATCATCATTATTAGAACATTGCCCTAGTGAGGAAAAGGATGATGGAGACTATGATTCCCCCACAAGTCGGGATGAGACTCCGGACGAAATAAAAAAAGAGAAGAAAGGACAAAAAAAGAAGGAAGGCCAATAAAAAAAGAGAGAGAAAAAGAGAAGGGGCAATGTTACTATCCTTTTACCACACTTGTGCTTCAAAATAGCACCTTGTTCTTCATGTAGTGAGTCTCATATATTTGTGCTTCAAAGTAGCACCACATTTTCATATTGTGAGTCTCATAAATTGTCTTGTTTATACTAGTGGGAATTTTTCATTATAGAACTTGGCTTGTATATTCCAATGATGGGCTTCCTCAAATGCCCTGGTCTTCATGAGCAAGCAAGTTGAATGCACACCCACTAGTTTTATTTTGTTGAGCATTCATAGCTCTAGTGCATCCGCTGCATGGCAATCCCTACTCCTCATGTTGACATCAATTGATGGGCATCTCCATAGCCCGCTGATTATCCTCGCAATATGAGACTTTCTCCTTTTTTGTCTTCTCCACACAATCCCCATCATCATATTCTATTCCACCCATAGTGCTATATCCATGGCTCAGGCCATATATTGCATGAAGGTTGAAAGAGTTTGAGATTATTTGAGTATGAAACAATAGCTTGGCTTGTCATCGGGGGTATAGAAGTTGGGAACATCTTTGTGTGATGAAAATGAAGCATAGCCTAACTATGTTATTTTGAGATGACATAATTGTTTGATTAGTATGCTTGAAATATTATTATTTTTATGTCAATATGAACTTTTATCTTGAATCTTTCGGATCTAAATATTCATGCCATGATTAAGAAGATTTACATTGAAATTATGCCAAAGTACCACTCCGCATCAAAAATTCTTTTTATCATTTACCTACTTGAGGACGAGCAGAATTAAGCTTAGATGCTTGATACGCTCCAACGTATCTATAATTTTGATTGCTCCATGCTACTTTATCTACTGTTTTGGACTATATTGGGCTTTATTTTCCACTTTTATATTATTTTTGGGACTAACCTATTAATCGGAGGCCCAGCCTGTAATTGTAGTTTTTGCCTATTTCAAGGTTTTGAAGAAACGGAATATCAAACGGAGTCCAAATGGAATGAAACCTTCGAATGTGATTTTCTCACCGAACGTGATCCAGAGACTTGGACCTTACTCCAAGAAGCTTCCGAGGAGGTCACACGGTGGAGGGCGCCTCGGGCGCGCCTCTACCTCAGGGCCCCTGAGCTCCATCGACGCATTCTTCCTCCTATTTATACCTACGTATCCCCGTATGATCAAGACAGAGCCAAAACCTAATTCCACTGCTGCAACCTTCTCAGATCCAGGAGATCCCATCTTGGGGCCTGCCCGAGCTTCACGAGAGGGCATCCACCATGGAGGGCTTCTACATCAACACCATAGCCCTCCGATGAAGGGTGAGTAGTTTACTTCAGACCTTCGGTCCATATCTAGTAGCTAGATGGCTTTTCTCTCTTTTGGATCTCAATACAATGTTCTCCCTCTCTTGTGGAGATCTATTCGATGTAATCTTCTTTTTGCGTGTGTTTGTTGAGACCGATGAATTGTGGGTTTATGATCCAACTTATCTATGGAAAATATTTGATTCTTCTCTCAATTCTTTTATGTATGATTGAGTTATCTTTGCAAGTCTCTTTGAATTATCCGCTTGGTTTGGCCAACTAGATTGGTAGTTCTTGCAATGGGAGAAGTGCATGGCTTTGGGTTCAATCTTGCGTGTCCTTACTCAAGGATGTAAAGAGTTGCAAGGCACGATTGTATTGTTGCCATCGAGGATAACAAGATGTGGTATTTATCATATTGCATGAATTTATTCCTCTACATCATGTCATCTTGCTTGAGGCGCTACTCTGCTTTTTAACTTAATACTCTAGATGCATGCTAGATAGCGGTCGATGAGTGGAGTAATAGTAGTAGATGCGTAATCGCTTTCGTCTACTTGTCACGCACGTGATGCCTATATACATGATCATACCTAGATAACATCATAACTATGCTCAATTCTATCAATTGCTCAACAGAATTTGTTCACCCACCGAGAATATTTATGCTCTTGAGAGAAGCCACTAGTGAAACCTATGGCCCCTGGTCTATTCTCATCATATCAATCTCCATCACTTTATTTACTTGCTTTGTTTTTACTTTTTACTTTGCATCTATCTATCAAAATACCAAAAATATTATCTCTATCGATCTCACTCGTAAGTGACCGTGAAGGGATTGACAACCCCTAAGCGCTGGTTGCAAGTTGCTATCGTGGTTGTGCAGTACAAGGACTTGCGCTGACCTCCTAACGGATTGATACCTTGGTTCTCAAAACCGAGGGAAATACTTACGCCATCGCGGCTGCATCATCCTCTCCTTTTCGGGAAAACCAATGCAAGATTCAGACGTAGCAAGGACAAGGGATACGTAGTATACCGGCTTCTAAAGCAGGAATTTGTGTCCGCCCTGTTTCGCTCAACGACGAGCATGGCGCCACCACTTGATGTGTTGCCGATTTGTATAATAACATCGGTTCATCGACCTTTTGGCGCTGCTAGGATTGGGTTGCTCGCAAGAAGGGTTTTTATTTCCTCCATCCGATCGCCGCTGCTCTGTCCACTGGTGATCGGTTCGCCGAGAAGGCGATAGAGTGGCAAAGGTTTTTCTCCCAACTGAGATAAAGCGCTTAGAGCTTCCATGCAACCCACGAAGTTTTTGGACTTGCTTAAGGTCCATTGGCATATACAATTGTGACAGAGCTCGGATTTTGGCTGGATTTGCTTCAATTCCTCCGTTGGAAACGATATAGCCCAATAGTATTCCAATGGGATGCCGAAAATGCACTTTTCCGGATTGAGCATAATGTCATACGCTGAGGTTGTTGAATGTGAGACGAAATTGTTTATTATTGTCTCGACGTGCCTGGTTTTGATGATTTATGTCGCTGACATAAGCTTCAACCGCCTTGCCAATCTATTTCTCCGTGCATGTTTGAATCATGCGCTGGTATGTGGCGCTGTGTTCCTAAGCCCAAGGGCATGGTGTTGAAGCGTAATGGCCCATATGGGGTAATGAATGTTCTTGCAGCTTGATTGACTCCTTCATTTTGATTTGATGGTATCTAGAGTATGCATCAAGGAAACACAAAGGAGTCGTGTCTCAAGGTAGCATCGATGATTTGATCAATGCGGGGAGAGGGAAGGATCCTTAGGGAAAGCCTTTTTGAGGTCTTTGAAATCGACGACGGAGATAGGATTTGTCCTTCTTTGGTACCATCACCAAGTTTGCCAGCCAGTCCGGATATTTTATTTCTAATGAATCCGCCTCAATTAGCTTGGATAACTCCTCCCCATGGCTTGTTGTTTGTTCGCAAAGCACCACAAGGCTTGTTTATTGAGACTATGCTCGCCGCTTTACGGGATTCCGCATATCGTAAGGGTACACTACAAAAAAATACACTTCCTTGATGATACGTGTTTGTCACAAGAGGTCACGCTTTCTATCATGCATGTACATCCATGACAAATTTATGACGTAATCAAGATAGTCATACATGTGTCAGTCAGAGAAGTGTTCCATGACATTACTAAATTATCATCACGGAAGTGTCCACTTCCATGACAATAAATAACGCCACAAGAGTGCTTTCGCCAAGGGTGACCGACACGTGGCATCCACCATAACGGAACGCATTGCTTATCGGGTCCGGTTTTGGATCCGATAACCCATTAACAGCCCGGCCAATGGGGATTTTCCACGGTAAAATCATCATTGGCCACAGAAACACGTGTTGCCTCACCGCTGGGGACAGATGTCATCCACTCATTGGACAGAGGCGCTTATGATAGGTCGACACGCGGCACGGACCAACAAAGGGCCCATTCCGGTGAAAAAGGCCGCCCAAGAAAGTTAGCAGTGCCGCCCATATAAGGCCTACTTGTGTCAGTCCATTTAAGCCCACGGCCCATACGAGATAAAGCAATTCGCCCGCCAACGCCCGCTAAAGATTTGACACCATTGCAGCCCATCGTTAGTTCGAGCTCATAACAGCCCGCTATATATTTGGGCTCAATATCGCCCGATGAGATTTCGTTCGTTAACGGCCCATTTAATGGATGGGCCAATTTTCAGATGTACATCTTTCGCCTTTTAGCCACCCATTTAAATGTTGGGCTAATTTCCGCCCGTGTGTCTTTCACTGCTTGACGCCCATAACTGATGGGCCATTTGTAGTCGGACCTAAGTTTTGACCTTTAGCGCCCCATTTAAGTGTTGGGCCAACTTCTCGCCCGTGTCACTTTCACTGTTGACGGCCCATAAATCAGGTTGGCCATTTGTAGTCGGACCTGAGTTTTGGCCTTTTAGCGACCCATTTAAGTGTTAAATAATTTCCGTCTTGTGTGCCTTTCGCCTATTAATGCACCATAAATGAGTTGGGCCATTTGTAGTCGGACCTTAGTTTTGGCCTTTAATGGCCCATTCCCATCATGGTCCAATACCATCCCGGCTTCTCATTCGCCTCGCTAAAGGCCCACAACACGCTTAGGCCATTTACAATACGACCGACTTTTGGCTCTTAGCGCCCATGCTCTTCATGGTCCAAGATAAGCTCATTGCCTCTTTCGCCTACTAAAGGCTCATAAAGATAGTTGGGCCATATGTAGCCCAAACTTAGTAACGGCCCGTTAACGTCCGTGAAATAAATTGGGGCCACCATTGCCCACTTCGATGTCGGCCTGTTAACTAATTCGGAGGTAAGAGGGCCGACCATTAACTTTCGTTTAGTAACGCCCATTAACTTAATGGGCCCACTAAAGTTCATACAAGTCTTTAGGCCAAATTAGATAATTTGAGCCCATTACAACAAGCAAATATGCACAGACCAAAACCGATCAAGCAAAGGTACGACATACATGGAATAATGTTGCACATCCAAAGATATATTACAGAAATTACATCCACGGGCAATCAAAGATTGATGCCAGCAAAATAAATGAGCGTAACCTAACCATCTACAACGCCACAACTGCAACCTCAAAGATGATGACGCCCATAAGCATGTGGGCAAGTTCTTGCTGCTTTGCTACACTCTCTCGAAAACATTGATCGCTTGTTGTGTCGCACGACTCAAGCACCTCGATTGATCCACCATTTCCATCATTGCTTCAGCCATTAATTGGTTCACAAACATACATTTATTCCGTTGCATTCTAGACAGAGGATACCTAATGATTCAGATGGCGATTTTGGCAGTGCTTGCATTATTGATAGTGGAGAGTGTCTCACCATCGCATCATAACATAAATTAGGACGGAACCAAATAGATTAATCATGAGTTATTGCCATATTACCTGACCTAGATTTATCGGAAAGAAACAATGGGGTTGCTTTTGCTGTTTTCGAGTTTGTGTTCTTATCTTCAGCAGCCTGCACAAAATTAACACACTAGCATTGCTATCATTGGCCAAGTCAGATAATAGGAAAGCAACATTGACACAACGAATGTTTGGGCAACTAGCCTACACCAAATTAACACAATATGGCATAGCTATCATCGGCCAGGTAAGGTAGTACGAAAGCAACATTGACACAATGAATGAATGGGAAACCAGAGAAGCACTACAATTCAGTAATGTGCGTGATATGAGATAGTACATGCATGCACCTCAGTATGCAAAACTACCAGGCAGTTTTCCTTACAAAAATCAACATTGGCGCCTTTCACATTTTGCTACAACTAATTTTAGATCAGATAAAGGTTAGATTCACGCTGATTAACAAAATACATGTTGATGTAAAAATATAGTGATATACAACAGTACTCACACCAAAGATTGGAGCACAGAGAATTCGCAAGATATTTTCCTAATACGATCCCAATGGAGGAAGTCTTCTATCGCTTAACCTTATTTTCTAAAAGAGAGATGGGTAAGAAACATGTAGAAAATATGATCGTAATGCTATAAAATTTCATGATGCGAGGATACGCACACGCTTCTTAGAATGGAGTTGACATTCTTTGCTAGACCGGAGCGGACTAGTTCTTTGGCCACCGAATCGCTTATTATCGGGGAGTTGGGTTTCTCTCGTCGGAGCAAGACTTATGAAAAATGGAATTGGTTTATTATCTCTCGGCGCTTGGATCTTTTGCAAAGACTTGGTTTGTAACCCTTCAGATTCTAACATATCCATCTTCCCTTGCATGCCTTATATAGAAGAATGGTGATTTAGTTATAAAATGCTACAAGAGAGATGGAATAGGTAATCAAGAATAGAAAGGCATGACATATTGACATGTATTCCTCCATCAGAAATAAATGGATGGGTCTAGGCGTATTTCAGTTCTAGATTCATCCAGCTTTTATCCATTTCTCCGACATTTAATCCGGACGGAGGGAGTATGATGTAAGAGCTAGGGATACGACAGGACAACACAGTAAAGAAAAACACTGTAAAACCCACTGCAGAACCAAAGTTTCAAACCCACTGATATGAGATAGTACACTCATGCAGCTCAGGATGCAAAACTACCAGGCAGTTTTCCTTACAAAAATCAACATTGTCGCCTTTAATCATACATTTTGCTACAACTAAATTTAGATCAGATAAAGGTTGGATTCACGCCGATTAACAAAATACATGCTGATTTAAAAATATAGTGATATACAACAAGTACTTACATCTACATTGGAGCACAGGGAATTCCTGCAAGAATCTTTCCTCATAAACGATACCATTGAAGAAATTCTTCTATCTGTTAAGCTTATTTTCTAAAAGAGAGATGGGTAAGAGACATGTAGAAAATATGATCAGCATGCTATAAAATTTCTTGATGCAAGGATACGCACACGCTTCTTAGAATTGAGTTGACATATTTTTGCTGGACTGGAGCGGACTAGTTCTTTGGCCACTGGAATCTACTTAATATCAAGAGGAGTTGAGTTTCTCCGCCGGAGCAATATCTATAAAAACGGAGTTGGTTTATTATCTCCTGGCGCTTGGATCTTTTGCAAAGGCCTTGTTTGTAACCCTTCGATTCTAACATAGTCGCCTTCCCTTGCATGCCTTGTATAGAAGAATGGTGCTTTAATTATAAAACATGCATAGCAGAGAGATAATAGGTAATCAAGAATAGAAAGGCATGACATATTGACATGTATTCCTCCATCCGGAAAAAATGGATGGGTCTAGGCGATTTTAGTTCTAGATACATCCTTTTTTATCCATTTCGCAACATGTAATCCGGACGAAGGAGTATGGTGTAAGAGCTAGGATTGATGAAGTCATGTACCTAGGTAGGGTCATGAACCTATCCAAAGTACCTCCCAAGGACATCTTCGAAGAAGCTGTCTTCCAATGACCAAGAGGGATTCCACTGACGAACTCAAGGCACTCGACCACTAAGACTCACTCGACCACCGGAGATTAAGAGCCACTCAGATCCAAACGGTCTGTAATTAAGTAGTCTTTATGGCCATGATGACACTTTATGTAGGGCGCTACCAAGAACGCCAATCCTTTATGTACTTTAAACCCTCAGATAATCGAGGGCCGGAGGGTTTGGCGACACTATATAAGCCACCCCTCCTCAATGTAAAGGGTTCACACCCTGTAATTCATACGATATAATCCAATGACCGCCTCCGGCTCCGAGACATAGGGCTGTTACTTTTTGAGAAGGGCCCGAACTCAGAAATCCCTTGCGATACAACTACTCCATAGCTAGGATCTTGCCTCTCCATACCTACCCCCATTCTACCGCCGACTTAGAACCACGACAGCTTGGCGCCCACCTTGGGGCAGGTGTCTTAGCGAGTTTTTGGAGAAGTTGCAATTTTTCCAATTGCCTTCATCATGATTTCGGCGGAGTTCTCGTCGAGGGTCGCGAGATCCGCCTCGTGCGCCACTTTCATTGCCGACGATTTCGCTTGGCTCCGTGGAGGCTCCACTCGACATCGACACGCCTCGTCATGGGTGCGACGATTTTCGGCGCAGGTCCGCGGGCGCCCCGCATGCGCAACCATCGACCAAGATCGCCGACTCGTGTCGCCCTCCTCCTCGTTTCCCGCCAACAAGAAGCGCCTGGTCGGTCGAGGCTTCAGCGGTGGGTGAGACACACGAAGCTCGCCAATCGCCACCACCCAAGTCGCGCACTCGAGCCCGACGAATCTCTCTACGGTTCGCTCGATCCGCCGACCGGCTTCAGAGATCGATCCGAAAAGATAAAGAAGTGATCCAGCAGCGGAGGTCCCGATGGTCAATGGGCCTCGAGCCTCCCGGCTTCCCAAGCACCGACGGGTAGACGGTGGAGGCGACCCGCCAGCCTCACGAGGAATATCAACCCGAGCCACTCACTTCTCGCAAAGGGAAGATCTTCGCCGCCGTAACATGGATGCCTCGTGATACTCCCATCGCAGGAGAAACTCCCGAGGCTCGTGCCTTGGAAGAGGCGCGTTTGGCCAACTTGGCTGAATGCACTCGACTGGAGAACCTCCAGCAAGCACTCAACGAGTGTGCGCGGCAACGAGTACCCGACTCCAGTCGACGTCAGCTCTTTCCGCAACCAACTCAGGTATATCGAACCCCGATTCAGAATTTAGCAGCTGCATCCCGTATAGCAAAGTCAATTCAGCCCTCTCAGTCGGAAGCCGGCAGAGGCTTGATGCAGATCAGGGATTTGCTCCGAGCTGCAGGAGATCAGAATTCAGCAGTGTCACAGCCAAGAACAGATTCGCAATGATCCATCGCCGCGAATACAGTTCACTCGGCTCATAGCCCAAGATCTCCTCCGCGGCGCGAGGGACGTGAAGGTCGGCGTGACCAGTATGATGACCGATTTGATCGTGATGATAGGCATCGAGTGCCCACTCCTCCCCCAAGGGGTGGGTCTTACGCCCATCGGCAGCAAGTTGATAGGCGCAAGCTCAGTGTTGGCCGATGAGCTCCGGTCGACTGTAACGCCCCGGATCCGATGCGCCAGGTGTCCGCCAGTTATTCGCCGCCATTGCCATGTCATTTGCTTGCGTGTTGCACTTTGCCATGTCATCATTTGCATTTTATCATGTCATCATGTGCATCTCATTTTGCATACATGTTCGCCTCATGCATCCGAGCCTTTTTCCCGTTGTCCGCTTTTGCAATCCGCACTCCTATGTTCCCGCCGCCCCCTTTGCCTCTTCTCTTGTGCGGGTATTAAACTTTTCGAATGGTTCGAGGTTTGCTGCTGCCTTGGTATAGCACCGTAGACCGCCTGTCAAGTTTCGGCCATTTGGAGGTCGTTTATACTCCAACGGTTAACCGGTAACCGTAAAAGCCTCTTTGTTGCAGCCCAACACCTCTTCCAAAGTGGCCCAAAACCAGCAAACTCCCTCCATGCTTTCGGTCGCTCGATCACGATCGCAGGTCGAAAACCGCCTCATTTGGACTCTCCTAGCTCTCTACCTATATAAACACCTCCCCGCCCAAATCCGGATCCCAAACCCTAAAATCGCCCTCCGCAGCCACCGGACACGCCCGCTTCGCTAATCCGGAGATGCCACGCCGCCTCGCCACTGCTCAAGCTGCCGTCAAGGGGCCGCCCTCGCCCAAGGCTCACAGACGCCTGCCGCTTGCCGCCTGCCGCCGCCGCCACAGCGCCGCTTGCCGCGCTTGCTGCCCGCGCCTCAAGCTGGGCTCACTGCCGCTGGCGCCCGGGCTTCCGCGCCTCGCTTCGCGGCAAGGCTTCGCTTCGCCTGCCTTCGCCGGAGTCCGACCCAGCTGCTGCTTCCCACGCCGCCGCCGCCTCACACATGGCTGCTGCCGCCGCTGCCGGCCCTCGCCTCGCCACCGTTGCTGTTGCTCGGATCCGCACTGCCGATCAGATCCGCGCCTCACCTGCCTGCCTCGGCTGCTCGCCGCCCTCTCGCGGAGGCCGCTGACCTCGCCGAGTTCGACCCATCCCGCCTGGACGAGATCCACCACTCCTCCAACCAAACGGCCTCGCCTCGTCTCGATCCCTCCGCCCCAAGACCGGCCGTCCCCGAGGTTGATTTTTTTTCCTTCCCGAAAATGACTAAGTCCCCAGCTTTTGTAATTTTCATGCCATATTCGCTGTGATCACATCTCTGCACCCGTAGTCTGCTTTCATGCGTATAATATGTCAAATTGTTCGCCTCGACGGGTAGATCATTTCATTCCATTGCATCATTTTCATTTGAGCTCATCTTGATGCCCGAAATGTGTTGGAATAGTGCATGTTGATGTTAACTCGTGAAACTGTTATAACTTGTCGTTTTATTATTTTTGCCATGATTGATGTGTGCATCCTATGAGTATGAGCTCTACATGAATGTTGAACTATGCCATGCCATCTTTCCAGGGGTGTTAACCATGTATTTTTGTGAGTTGTGTGCTGAGTGTATCAAGCTTGTTTAGTAGGGTAGTTGCTGTTGCTGTTTTCCTGACAGATTCTGTTATATTTTGTTGCTATGTTAACATGCTTCTAGTAATCATTCTATGCATAATCTGAGATGTCCCATAAACATGTTTTGAACTACATGTCATGCTCTATCTATTCATGCCCTTGGTTGCAATTATATCCTGCTGAACATGTTCATTTCTTGCTCCAAAGTTGCTTGAAAATGTTGTTTGTCACTGTTAACATTAAGTTCACTTGTTCCCATGTGTTTTTCTAGTGATCCATGCACCCTATGAACTTGCTCTTGCCATGCCTAGCTTCATAAACATGCCTTCTTACTGTTGGTTGCCTTGCCATGCCATGTTTTGCTCTGTGGTGAGTGGTTCAAGCTCACTAACATGCCTACTTATTGTTGTTCTCGCCATGTTTGAATCAGAATATAACTTGCTATGTTTACATGGGTGCCATCATATTTTCTATGCCTTTTGGCTCATGGTCAGAAGGGTCTTTTGATATATGCAATTAGTAGATTCATGCCATGCCTTTGTTTGCCATGATAAGTTCCTGTAACATGTAGTTTGCTTGCTCTAAACATTGCAACTTGATGTTATTTCTGCTAAAGTCTGAAACTGTTATTATTTGCAATATCTCCATGTGTTTTGAGCATGTTCTGGTTGTTTCTGGAGATAGCTCAGTGTTCATGTTTTGTTATGCTTTACCTGTACTTCATGCCCATGCCTTTTGTTATTATGTTGGGGTGCTGTAGCATGTTGTTTTGATGCTTGTAAGATGCCTAGTTGCTGTTTTGGACAGATTGTTGCTAGGACTTGTATAGTGTGTGTGTGTGTTGCACCGTTGCTCCGTTTTGAGTGTGCTCTATATGAAACTTGCTTGTTTTTGCATGTAGCTTCCTATTATCATGTTGCATCCTTGTTTTGAGGTGTTTGCTTGATGTTTGGGTGCATTTTGCATCAATGCCATGTTTAACTTGTTTTGCTCATATCTTCTAGACCGTAGTCTCAATCTAATGAACTTTATATGTAACTTGACTAGAATTTCGTGTAGATCATCTTGGTGCATCTTAACTTGCTGTTTAACAACGTGAACATAAGGTTTATTCAGTTCTGGACCAATTTCGAAATATGCATATGAGGACTTACCGAATTGTTATATGTTGTTCCCAATTTCATTTAAACTTGCCTTGATGTGTTGTTCTTGTTTGCATCTTCTCTTGCCATGAGTAGCTTCATGTAGCTTTGTCATGCATCATGCTTGTTGTGCATCATGTCTTGTTCATGTGTGGTGTGTTTACCTATGTTGTGTGCTTCTTCTTGTTAGTTCCTGCTTGCTATGCGATCGTGAGGATTCGCTCGCTCACGGTTGGTTCGGCTTCGTCTGCTTGTCTTCTTCATGGACTCGTTCTTCTTCCTAGCGGATTTCGCAAGATGACCGCTACCGGATCTCACTACTATCATTGCTATGCTAGTCGCTTCGTTTCTATCGCTATGTCTGCGCTACCTATTACCTGCTTATCAAGCCATCCCAAATTGCCATGAACCTCTAACCTTGACACCTTTCCTATGCAAACCGTTGTTTGGCTATGTGACCGCTTTGCTCAGCCCTCTTATAGCGCTGTTAGCTGCAGTGAAGTTGAAGATTTCTCCATGGTGGACAGGGTTTATGTTGGGATATCACAATATCTCTTATATTATTAATGCATCTATATATTTGCTAAAGGGTGGAAGGCTCGGCCTTATGCCCGTGTTTTGTTCCACTCTTGCCGCCTCTAGTTTCCGCCATACCGTGTTATGTTCCCGGATTTTATGCTCCTTACACGGTCGGGTGATTTATGGGACCCCTTGACAGCTCGCTTTGAATAAAACTTGTCCAGAAGGCCCAACATTGACTTTTACCATTTGCCTCACCACCACCTATATTTCCTTGGGAGTAATTAACCCAAGGGTCATCTTTATTCTAGCCCCCGGCCAATGCTTGTCTAAGTGTTGGTCCGAACCGAGTAGATCGCGGGGCCCCTGGGCAACTCGAGGTCCTGGTTTTACTCAGAGGATGTCTCATCCGTGTTGCCTCGAGAACGAGATATGTGCAGCTCCTATCGGGATTGTCGGCGATCGGGCGGCTTTGCTGGTCTTGTTTTACCATTGTCGAAATGTCTTGATGTACCGGATACCGAGTCCGATCGAGTGTCTCGGTGAAGGTCCATTCCTTCGATGATCGCGAGAGCTTGTCATGGGCTGTTGGGACACCCCGCAGGTATAAACTTTCGAGAGCCGTGCCCATGTTATGTGGCAGATGGGAATTTGTTAATGTCCGTTGTAGATAACTTGACACTTGATCCGATTAAAACGATCAACCAAGGTGTGTAGCCGTGATGGACTCTTCTCGGCGGAGTCCGGAAGTGAACACGGTTTCGAGTTATGTTTGACGAAGTAGGTGTTCAGATCACCTCTTGATCTTTGCTAGCTTCACGACCGCTTCCGCTTGTTCTCTTCTCGCCTTATTTGCGTATGTTAGCCACCATATTCTGCTTAGTCGCTGCGCAACCTCACCACTTTACCCCTTCCTTACCCATTAAGCTTTGCTAGTCTTGATACCCATGGTAATGGGATTGTCGAGTCCTCGTGGCTCACCAGATACTTCCAAAACCAGTTTGCAGGTGCCTATGTTAATGAAAGGTGTGACGCAACCAAGGTTAAGGAGGAGCTAGATGAAGATCTTGCCTTTTGTGTTGTTTCGCTCTAGTTGATCAAGAGTGGAGCCCAGCTTGGGGTCGATCGGGACCTTTTGTCGATTTGGGGTTCTTCTTTTGTTTTGGTTCCGTAGTCGGACCTTGATTGTATCTCGATGATGTAATGCTTTATTCATGTAATTGTGTGAAGTGGCGATTGTAAGCCAACTATGTATCTCTTTCCTTATGTATTACATGGGTTGTGTGAAGATTACCTCACTTGCGACATTGCTTTCAATGCGGTTATGCCTCTAAGTCGTGCTTCACACGGGAGATATAGCCGCATCGAGGGCGCTAAGTTGGTAATCGAGCCTTCCCGACCTTAGGAGCCCCACCGCTGATCGCTTTTAGCGGCCGAGTTGTGTCTAGAAAATGTTTTGAGTCATTTAGGATTATATATATCGGAGAGTTAGGAATTTTTTTACTCTCACCCTTCGTCGCCCGGTGAGGTCTCCCGACATAGAGTTTTGACTCTTCTCTTCTCAAATTTCACTAAAATTTTTTTAGGATCACGCTGGTATCTTGGAATCGTTCGATGGTTTTATGATGACAACATTGTCTTGGTGCCTCCCGCCGCCAGGGGTTTAGTGGAGGTGTCCCGGGAGTTGAACTCGAGGTGTTGTCGCCATAATTTTATCGCTGCAGTTCGAATACCGAGTTTAGTACCGACATCGAAAATCTCTTTTATGCAGCTTGTTGGTGAGATAACCCCGCTAACCCAAAGAATGAGGTGAGTACGGAGTATTGCCATGACTCAGATAACGGATGTTTTTCAAGGTTGAGGTACACGATTTCGAAGGTTTCTTGGTTATGTGTTGACGGATGGATACAATTTGGATGTAGGTATTGTTAGTTTGGGTGAGATATATTGCTTCCCTGTATCCCCAACACTAGATTGCATAACCGTAAAGTTTTGGGAGTTTTATAGGTGGGAATTCAAGTAGCTCCTAGAATATCTTTTCGATGATGCATGATATGGGATTGGGTAGATCTCTATCATATGTTTGTTCCGCTTATTCTCGCAAGCCACCCTTTGTTTTTGTTTTGAGTTGTGGTATTCAATTGCTTCAATGTCAAGTGTTGAATCCATACCTTTCCTAAATGGTGTTCTCATACTCGATGTGAATACTAATCCTTCTCGACAATCGAGATTGTCATGTCAATCCTTTTCAACCGGTGTGCTTCTCTTCAAGTGGATCCCATCATTTTTCCCACCCGCAAGATCAATTCTAAGTTTTCTCAACGGTGTTTATATCATCTGTTCCAAGTTGCCTTTGTTTTTCCCGCCCTCCCACCCTTTTTCTACAAGGACTCATTTATTTTAATCAAGTATCCATTTATTCATGTGAAGTCTCTTCATTCTTTTCAAGTTCATCATCCTTCATTGTTGTTTCTTCTCCGGTGGATCCTATTCAAGCTTTCGATATTCATCATATTCCTTTCCTCGTTTCTAATGCTTTCTCATACCGAGGCACCTCTTTATCATTCTACTTCTTGCTATTTGTTATTCCGGACTGCTCAAGATATCTTGGAAGATTTGTGTTTCCATTCTTAATCCATTCAAGCCATTTGGAGATTGTTATCTCATTCAAGCCATTTAATTCAACCGGTGCAACATCTCTTTTAAATCTTTTCAACGGTGTTCTTTTGAGTGGGCCCATAACCCATGTGTCTTTTCCCGTGATCTTACCCGACTCTTCTATTTTCCCGAGCTATCCTAAATTCTTCTCCAAGTTTGACGAAGAATGAGTTATCATCACCAAATGCTTTTCTCCAAGATCTTTCAAATTCTTTTCATAGTTGGCTCAACCTCTTCGCTTTTGATTCTTCCGTGTGCCTCAATAATTCTTGGTGGTGTTTCTCGTTGTCATTCTCATCATTTGAAGACCAAAGAAGAGTTTCTCTTTAATCTTGCTCTATTCTCTTCAAGATTCATGGTGCTAGCTTGTTGCCATCCTCTCATAATTGTTTTCGATTGTGAGAATCTTTTTCACCCATCGAGATATTCAAGAGTCTTCTCGCTTTGTCATCCGAGTCCATCAATTCAGGTTTATTCATTCTCAGCTGTCAGCTATCATTCTCCTATCTTGCCGTGCATCAATCGAATATCCTATAATCAGTTCTTGATCTCGTTGTTCTCATGTATCTAGTTTGTCTCAAGCACCTTCGTTCATTTGCTAATTCTTACCGGTGATGCATCCCTACTTCGATCATTTTCAATTCTTACGGTGGTTCTTTCAAGATTTCACCTGTTTCGTTATCATTTAATTCAATCGTTCTTTCCAATCCTACCGGTGGTTCGTTGAAGACCTTCCCAAGCTTGCGCCATATCTATCTTAATCCTTTCTACGAGAATAAGTGGCATGCCAAAACCGTTGTTTGTCATCAATTTAAATTGGTGAAGGATATGCATAACATAATTCTTATTCTTGTTTCATCCAAGTGATTAATTTCTTCTTTCCGGAGTTGTTCATCATATCACATTCTCGGTTCGAGATGCTTCATCTTTTCTTTTCCAGAGTACAAAGTTTTCTCATTATATCGTCCTGAAGCTCCATCTAAATCATTGCAAGGCTTCACCTTGTGTTTTCAACTTCCCTTTCTTTTTATCATCCTTTCTTTACGGGAGTTCTTCATGGAGGCTCTACATGGTGGTTCGTCAAGGATTCCTTTCATTCTTCAATTGTTCTTCAAGTTTTCTCTCCAAGTTATGACCCGCCTAGCTATACTCTAAAATAAACATGGTGCCCAACACTTGTTTTGTTTTGAGAAGCTAAAGTATTTTTTTCTTCTTGCATTTCGAAGTGCAATTCTTTCTACCTTATCTTTTGAGGTGGTGTTATGTCACTCTTGACAATTTCCATTCATGTTCCATGATTCATATTGTTGTCAAGAATGAGGTATTTTAAATCCATCAGTCTCTTCGTTGGAGTTATCTTGTGTCATATTTCACCTAAAGCCTTTCCTTAAGGGTTGTTGCTATTTGTGGTGATTATGCTTGACCCAAGCTCGCTCTTTATCCTCTTGGTGGAAGAAGTTTTCATCTCTTCGTTGATCTCAAGCAAGCAATTGTCTTCCATTAGTGTTCGGTTATCACCTCAGCATTTTGAGATGTTTTCATAAGCCCGCCACAAGCTTATTCTTTCTGTTGTTGGTTTTCCAACAACTCCGTTCTAACCTTCTTGGAAGGGTGCTTTCCGAGCTCATTCGTGGCAGAAGTTGGCATTTTTTTCTCCATTCTGTTATTCCTATGTTCTATCTTCTATTCTTTCTTCCGGAGGCATTGTGTTGTTGCTCTTTTCACTCATCATCTCGAATTGTGAGCATCGTGTTCTTTTCATGCTTATCCATTTAACCGGAGTGTCGTGTCCTCCATTCAAGTTCTTTTCATCTTATCAAGTTTTCCTTCTTCTTTCAGACGGAGTGCTGCCCAAATTATTTCAATCTTCTTCCTCTCCCATCTTGTTTTAACCGGAGTGGTTTCGAATTCTATCTTGTCCATCAAACTCTTGATTCATGTCTTTGCAACCTTCAAATTCTCGTAATACTCCTTGTTCCTCTTTTCTAACGGATTGTTTTGCAATCTCGTTCATCTCTGTTATACTCTTTCTTTTAAATTGCTCAACCTCTCAAGGTTCATGGTTTCACTCTGCTCACAAAGAAGCAACTTAGTTTACCTCTTATCTTCCTCTTCCTTTTCCTCCGGTGCCATCCTAGATCTCGGGACGAGATCCTCTCGTAGTGGTGGAGTGTTGTAACGCCCCGGATCCGATGCGCCAGGTGTCCGCCAGTTATTCGCCGTCATTGCCATGTCATTTGCTTGCGTGTTGCACTTTGCCATGTCATCATTTGCATTTTATCATGTCATCATGTGCATCTCATTTTGCATACATGTTCGTCTCATGCATCCGAGCCTTTTCCCCGTTGTCCGTTTTGCAATCCGGCACTCCTATGTTCCCCGGCGTCCCCCTTTTGCCTCTTCTCTTGTGAGGGTATTAAACTTTCGTGGAATGGCCCGAGGTTTGCCAAGCGGCCTTGGTATAGCACCGGTAGACCGCCTGTCAAGTTTCGTGCCATTTGTAGGTTGTTTGGTACTCCAACGGTTAACCGGGTAACCATAAAAGCCTCTTTTGTTGCAGCCCAACACCTCTTCCAAAGTGGCCCAAAACCCAGCAAACTCCCATCCATGCTCTCGGTCGTTCGATCACGATCAAGGGTCAAAACCGCCTCATTTGGACTCTCCTAGCTCCTCTACCTATATAAACACCTCCCCCGTCCAAATCCGGATCCCGAAACCATAAAAATCGTCCTCCGCAGCCACCGGACACGTCCGGCGTCACCGGACACATCCGCGCCCGCGCCCACGTCAATCCGGAGATGCCACGTCGCCTCCGCCGCTTATTCGCGCCGCTGGCCATGGGCCTGCCCTCGCCTGCGCGCCTCAAGCCTCGCCTGCCGCTTCGCTGCCTGAAGCGCCACTGGCCGCGCCGCCGCTGCTGCGCCGCGTTTGGCTCAAGGCCGCCGCTGCCGCTGGCGCTTACGCTCAAGGCTGCCGCCATTTTCCGCTGGCGCTTCGCCCTGCCGCCTTTCGCCCTTGCTGCTTCCGCTGCTGCCGCCGAGTTCGACTCACTGCGCTTCGCGGCATCCGCTTCGCTGCTGCCATACCGTTGCCGCTTCGGCTGCCTGCCGCGCTGCCACTGCTGTTGCTCGGATCCGCACTGCCGACCAGATCCAGGCTCGCGCCGCCCATCTCTCGCTGGCGCTGCCGCCTGCCTCGCCTGCCGCCTCGCCTCCTCGCCGGAGGCCGCCGACTCGCCGGAGTTCGACCCATCCCGCCTGGACGAGATCCACCACCTCGAACCAAACGGCCTCGCTCCGTCCGGATCCCTCCGTCCCGCACCGCGCCGTCCCGAGGTTGATTTTTTTCCTTCCCCGAAAATGACTAAGTCCCCAGTTTTTGTAATTTTCATGCCATATTCGTTGCATCACATCTCTGCACTCGTAGCACCGTTTCGTGCGTATAATATGTCAAATTGTTCGCCTCGACGAGTAGATCATTTCATTCCATTTCATGATTTTCATTTGAGCTCATCTTGATGCCCGAAATGCTGTTGGAAGAGTGCATGTTGATGTTAACCTGCTGAAACGGTTACAACTTGCTGTTTTATTATTTTTGCCATGATTGATGTGTGCATCCTATGAGTATGAGCTCTACATGAATGTTGAACTATGCCATGCCATCTTTCCAGGGGTGTTAACCATGTGTTTTTGTGAGTTGTGTGCTGAGTGTATCAAGCTTGTTAAGTAGGGTAGTTGTCATTGTCTGCTTTTCCCGATGATTCTGTTATATTTTGTTGCTATGTTAACATGCTTCTAGTAATCATTCTATGCATAATCTGGAGATGTCGCATAAACATGTTTTGAACTACATGTCATGCTCTACCCATTCATGCCCTTGGTTGCAATTATAGCCTGCTGGAACATGTTCATTTCTTGCTCCAAAGTTGCTTGAAAATGTTGTTTGTCGGCCTGTTAACATTAAGTTCACTTGTTCCCATGTGTTTTCCTAGTGATCCATGCACCCTATGAACTTGCTCTTGCCATGCCTAGCTTCATAAACATGCCTTCTTACTGTTGGTTGCCTTGCCATGCCATGTTTTCCTCTGTGGTGAGTGGTTCAAGCTCACGAACATGCCTACCTATTGTTGTTCCTGCCATGTTTGAATCTGTAATATAACTTGCTATGCTTACATGGGTGCCATCATATTTTCTATGCCTTTTTGGCTCATGGTCAGTAAGGGTCTTTTGATATATGCAATTAGTAGATTCATGACATGCCTTTGTTTGCCATGATAAGTTCCTGTAACATGTTGTTTGCTTGCTCTAAACATTGCAACCTGATGTTATTTCTGCTAAAGTCTGAAACTGTTATTATTTGCAATATCTCCATGTGTTTTTGAGCATGTTCTGGTTGTTTCTGGAGATAGCTCAGTGTTCATGTTTTGTTATGCTTTACCTATACTTCATGCCCATGCCTTTTGTTATTATGTTGGGGTGTTGTAGCATGTTGTTTTGATGCTTGTAAGATGCCTAGTTGCTGTTCTGGACAGATTGTTGCTAGGACTTGTATAGTGTGTGTGTGTTGCACCGTTGCTCCGTTTTGAGTGTGCTCTATATGAAACTTGCTTGTTTTTGCATGTAGTTTCCTATTATCATGTTGCATCCTTGTTTTGAGGTGTTTGCTTGATGTTTGGGTGCATTTTGCATCAATGCCATGTTTAACTTGTTTTGCTCATATCTTCTAGACCGTAGCTCCGAATCTAATGAACTTTATATGTAACTTGACTAGAATTTCGTGTAGATCATCTTGGTGCATCTTAACTTGCTGTTTAACAACGTGAACATAAGGTTTATTCAGTTCTGGACCAATTTCGAAATATGCATATGAGGACTTACCGAATTGTTATATGTTGTTCCGGCCTCATTTAAACTTGCCTTGATGTGTTGTTCTTGTTTGCATCTTCTCTTGCCATGAGTAGCTTCATGTAGCTTTGTCATGCATCATGCTTGTTGTGCATCATGTCTTGTTCATGTGTGGTGTGTTTACCTATGTTGTGTGCTTCTTCTTGTTAGTTCCTGCTTGCTATGCGATCGTGAGGATTCGCTCGCTCACGGTTAGTTCGCTTCATTCGCTTGTCTTCTTCATGGACTCGTTCTTCTTCCTAGCGGATTTCGTGCAAGATGACCGCTACCCTGGATCTCACTACTATCATTGCTATGCTAGTCGCTTCGCTCTATCGCTATGTTGCGCTACCTATTACCTGCTTATCAAGCCATCCCAAATTGCCATGAACCTCTAACCTTGACACCTTTCCTATGCAAACCGTTGTTTGGCTATGTGACCGCTTTGCTCAGCCCTCTTATAGCGCTGTTAGCTGCAGTGAAGTTGAAGATTTCTCCATGGTGGATGTGGTTTATGTTGGGATATCACAATATCTCTTATATTATTAATGCATCTATATATTTGGTAAAGGGTGGAAGGCTCGCCTTATGCTTGGTGTTTTGTTCCACTCTTGCCACCCTAGTTTCCGCCATACCGTGTTATGTTCCCGGATTTTATGCTCCTTACGCTGGTCGGGTGATTTATAGGACCGCCTTGACAGTTCGCTTTGAATAAAACTTGTCCAAAGAAGGCCCAACATTGACTTTTACCATTTGCCTCACCACCACCTATATTTCCTTTGGGAGTAATTAACCCAAGGGTCATCTTTATTCTAGCCCCCCGGCCAATGCTTGTCTAAGTGTTGGTCCGAACTGAGTTGATCATGGGGCCCCTCGGGCAACTCGAGGTCCGGTTTTACTTGTAGGATGTCTCATCCGTGTTGCCTCGAGAACGAGATATGTGCAGCTCCTATCGGGATTGTCGGGCATGATCGGGCGGCTTTGCTGGTCTTGTTTTACCATTGTCGAAATGTCTTGATGTACCGGATACCGAGTCCGATTGGAGTGTCTCGTGAAGGTGTATTCTTCGATGATCGCGAGAGCTTGTCGGGCTTGTTGGGACACCCCGCAGGTATAAACTTTCGAGAGCCGTGCCCGCGTTATGTGGCAGATGGGAATTTGTTAATGTCCGATTGTAGATAACTTGACACTTGATCCGATTTAAAACGCATCAATCAAGGTGTAGCCGTGATGGTCTCTTCTCGGAGTCCGGAAGTGAACACGGTTTCTGAGTTATGTTTGACATAAGTAGGTGTTCAGGATCACCTCTTGATCTTTGCTAGCTTCACGACCGTTTCCGCTTGTTCTCTTCTCGCTCTTATTTGCGTATGTTAGCCACCATATTCTGCTTAGTCGCAGCTGCAACCTCACCACTTTACCCCTTCCTTACCCATTAAGCTTTGCTAGTCTTGATACCCATGGTAATGGGATTCCTGAGTCCTCGTGGCTCACTAGATACTTCCAAAACCAGTTTGCAGGTGCCTATGTTACCGAGCAGGTGACGCAACCAAAGTTAAGGAGGAGCTAGATGAAGATCTTGCCCTTTGTGTGGTTTCGTTCTAGTTGATCAGTAGTGGAGCCCAGTTGGGGTCGATCGGGACCTTTTGTCGATTTGGGGTTCTTTTTTATTTTGGTTCCGTAGTCGGACCTTGATTGTATCTGGATGATGTAATGCTTTATTCATGTAATTGTGTGAAGTGGCGATTGTAAGCCAACTATGTATCTCTTTCCCTTATGTATTACATGGGTTGTGTGAAGATTACCTCACTTGCGACATTGCTTTCAATGCGGTTATGCCTCTAAGTCGTGCTTCGACACGTGGGAGATATAGCCGCATCGAGGGCGTTACATCGACCCTAGGGAACCAGGCATTGATGCGAGATCCATCATCGTGCAAGGTTTGGTCGATCGGAACAGAGCTCATCGAGGTGGCCATGACAAAGATGCCCCCACTAGCAGCCGAGTCCATGTCTCAGGTCCAGAATGTTTTAGCAGAGCCATCAGAGCCGCAGTGATACCTCCCAACTTCAGGTTGGCGACTGGGGTAAGTCCAAGCCTGAAACCTGGCTTGAGGACTACCGGGTGGCGGTACAGATTGGCGGCGGTAATGATGAGGTGTCCATGAAGCACTTACCACTCATGTTGGAGGGTTCGCCAGTATGCGTGGTTGAACTGCTTAGCTCTCGGCAGCATTTACACTTGGGAAGACCTTTCCCGAGTGTTCGTTAGGACGTTCGAGGGAACTTGCAAGCGACCAGCTGGATTGACAGAGCTGCAAGTCTGCGTGCAAAAGTTGAATGAAACCCTGAGAGATTACATCCAGAGATGGATCACTCTGCATCATACCGTGGAGAATGTGTCTGATCATCAAGCGGTCTGTGCCTTCAAGGATGGTGTCAAGAACAGAGAGTTAAGTCTGAAGTTTGGTCGAACCGGGGATATGACCCTGAGTCAAATCATGGAGATTGCCACCAAATACGCTAACGGTGAAGAAGAGGACAAACTCCAGAGTGGCAAGTACAAGTCGAGTCAGTCGGAAAAAGGAAACTCCAATCGGAAGTAGAAGCGGAAAGCTGAGCCAGCTGCTCCTGGAGAGGCTCTGGCCGTGACTCAGGGCAAATTCAAAGGGAAGCCCAAAGGATCTTGGAACCCCAAGAAGGTGAAGGATAAGGAAGGAAGGACGTGATGGATCTGCCGTGTCACATCCACACGAAGAAAGACGAAGAGGGTAACTTCATCTACCCGAAGCATACCACTCGCCAGTGCCGGCTCTTAATTTAACAGTTTCAAGGAAAACAGCCCAAGGACAAACAAAAGGAGTCGGACAAGGCAGAGGACAAGGAGGACAGTGATGGAGGATATCCTCATGTCAATTCCACCCTGATGATTTTTGCTAATGTGGAGAGCAAAAGTCGATTGAAAGTTATCAACCGTGAGGTGAATATGGTCGCCCCGGCGACACCAAGCTATCTGAGATGGTCTCAAACTCCCATTACGTTCGACCAGTCCGATCATCCGACTCACATAGCCACCCCTGGGAGGCAAGCTTTGGTGGTCGACCCAGTCGTCGAAGGCACTCGACTGACGAAGGTGCTGATGGATGGTGGAAGTGGGCTGAATATATTGTATGCGGAGAAGCTAAAGGGAATGGGCATTCCGATGTCCAGACTCAGCTCCAGCAACATGAGTTTTCATGGAGTCATTCCTGGAAAGAAGGCTGAATCACTCGGCCAAATAGCTCTCGATGTGGTGTTCGGCGACTCGAAGCATTTCCGCAAAGAGAAGCTGACATTTGAAGTCGTGGATTTCCAGAGCGCTTACCACGCCATTTTGGGGAGACCAGCTTATGCACAGTTCATGGCTCGACCATGTTACGTATACCTCAAATTGAAGATGCCTGGCCCCAAAGGCATGATCACTATCACTGGCAACCGGAAGAAGGCAGAAGAGTGTTTTCAGAAAGGCTCGAAGATTGCGGATGCCTAGATAACAGTGGTAGAGCTGGAGGGGTACAAGAAAAATGCAGATCCGAGTGATTTGTTGCGGGTGAGACGAAGCCCGTTCATATTCACCCGACCGACCCCAACGTAGCTCCGACCCATATTTCCACAACACTCGACTCTAAATAGGAAGAAGCGCTCATCCAGTTCCTCTGTGAGAACTGGGACATCTTTGCATGGAAGCTCACGACATGCCGGTGTTCCTGGGGGGCTGGCTGAGCACCGCCTAAGAGTCGACTCAAAGGCAAAACCTGTCAAAGAACATCTTCGACGGTCCGCCGTTCAGAAGAGAAAAGCCATTGGTGAGGAGGTGGCTCGACTCCTGGCAGCAGAGTTTATCCGAGAGATATACCACTCCGAGTGGCTCGCCAATGTCATCATGGTCCCCAAGAAGGACAAGTCACTTCGCATGTGCATCAATTTCAAACATATCAATCGGGCCTGCCCGAAAGATCATTTTCCTCTCCCCCGCATCGACCAAATTGTCGACTCGACTGCGGGATGTGAGAGATTATCTTTTTTAGACGCCTATTCCGGGTACCATCAGATCCGTCTGTATGGACCCGACGAGATCAAAACAGCTTGCATCACTCCATTTGGGTGCTTCTGCTATGTCACCATGACATTCGGTCTCAAGAATGCGGAGCCACGTTCATGAGGATGATTCAAAAATGTTTACTCACTCAAATCAGTCGGAATGTGGAAGCGTACATGGATGATATCGTGGTCAAGTCACGAAAGGGTTCCGACCTATTGACTGACCTCGCTGAAACATTTGCCAATCTCAAGAGGTATGATATCAAGCTTAATCCATCAAAGTGCACATTCGAGTTCCCGTGGAAAGTTACTCGGTTTTCGCTTCGTAACGAGGAATCGACGCTAACCCGTAAAAAGTTGGCACCATATCCAATGAAACGCCGTGCGTGTGCACGGCGTCCGTAAGCTTATCGGATGCTTGGCCGCTAAGTCGATTCATATCTCGCCTCGTGAAAAGGCATTGCCTCTTTACCGACCGATGAAGAAGGCGCATAAGTTCGAGTGGACTCCGTGGTCGATGCAGCGCTTGTCGAGCTAAAAGCTCGCTCTCCACCCAGCCGGTGCTTGCTGCTCCAATCAGCAAAGAGCCTCTGTTTTACATTGCAGCCATCGACAAGTCGTCAAGACAAGATTTACGGCCGAAAGCGGAAGAAGAAGGGAAAGCCTTCAAAGTTCAGCGCCCAAAGGTATTATCTCTTTGAAGTTTTGACTCCATCGGCAAAGATATCCTCATTATCGGCTTGTGTATGGGATCTACATGACCACGAAGAAGGTTGCTCATTATTTCTCCGATCATTCCATTACAGCCAACGATGCCCCATCGCCGAGATTCTACACAACAGGATGCAACCGGTCGAGTGGCTAAATGGGCGAATGAACTCCTTCCCTTGATATCAAGTTTGAGGCAAAGAAAGCCATTAAGTCCTGTGCGATAGCAGATTTCTTACCGAGTGGATTGAACAACAGCAGCCGACTCAAGTTCACTCGAGTATTGGACCATGTTCTTTGATGGCTCTAAGATGTTAAATGGTTCCGTGTCAGTAGTTTTGGTTTCCGAGGAGATAAGCTCAGATATGTGCTCCAGATCCACTTTGATTCCTCCAATAATGAAGCAGAATATGAAGCACTTTTGTATGGGTTATGCATGGCCATTTCATTTCAAGCGTCTGTCAGCCTTTATGGTTTATGGCGACTCAGATTTGGTGGTCAATCGTGATGAAGGAGGGACGTTAGAAACCCAGCCATGATTTGATATCGCAATGCAAAGGAGGAAGCTTGAAAAGAAATTCAAGGGTTAGAGATTCACCATATACCCCGATCAAGAATCAAGCGGCCGATGATTTGGCGAAGATAGGTTCCAAGAGAGAAGCCATTCCAAAGATGTGTTCTGGAGCATATCCATACTCCATCAGTCAAAGAAGATCCTTTTGCCGAAGAAGCTCCGCAGCCTAAGAGTATCACAGATCCGACTGAAGTTGAAGTTCCAGCAGTGGTCGACCTGATCATGGAAGCATTGGTGATCACTCCCGATTGGACAGTATCGTATATCGCGTATATCTTAAGGAAAGACCTCCCGGAGGATGAAGAAGAGGCTCGACAGATCATCCACCGATCTAAAGCCTTTACCGTGATAAGGGGACAGCTGTACAGAGAAAGCGCGACTGGAGTTGGTCTGAAATGCATAACGCTAGAAGAAGGTCGAATAATCCTTGACGACATCCACTTGGGGACCTGTGGCCATCATGCGTCCTCTCGGACCATCGTGGCCAAAGCATACCGAGCCTGATTTTACTGGCCAAGAGCGAATGAAATGACAAAGGAGATAGTCAACAAGTGTGAGGGATGTCAATTTTACTCCAATATGTCACACAAGCCCGCCTCAGCTTTAAAGACCATACCACTCGTCTGGCCCTTTGCAGTATGGGGGTTGGATATGGTTGGACCCTTGAGAACAGGCGTGGTTGTTTCACCCATGTGCCGGTAGCAATGACAAGTTCACCAAGTGGATTGAGGCTAAACCCATCAAGAATCTTGATGCCGGCACTGCTGTCAGCTTCATCAGAGAGTTGATATTCAGATATGGAGTCTCGCACAACATCATCACTGACAACGGGTCAAACTTTGATTCCGAGGAATTCAGAGCGTTCTGCACATCTCAAGGCACACGAGTCGACTATGCTTCAGTCGCTCATCCTCAGTCGAATGGACAGGCAGAACGAGCCAACGGCTTGATTCTCAAAGGGTTGAAAGCCCGATTGATGCATAATCTCAAGCATGCAGCTGGTGCATGGGTCGACGAACTTTCGTCAGTACTTTGGGGATTAAGGACCACGCCTAACCGGTCGACTAGGAGAACTCCATTCTTCTTAGTCTACGGAGCTGAAGCGGTCTTGCCGAGTGACCTGCTTCACAACGCTCCTCGAGTCGAGCTCTACACCGAAGCTGAAGCAGAACAAGCCTGGCAGGACGCAGTCGACCTTCTAGAGGAAGAAAGGGAGATGGCTTTGATCCGATCGACCATTTACCAACAGGACTTGCGTCAGTTCCACGCCAAAAACGTGAGGAGTCGAGCCTTCCAGGAAGGAGATTTGGTTCTCCGAGTGGATCAACAGAAACCACACAAGCTCCCTCCTTCTTGGGAAGGTCCCTTCATCGTCACCAAGGTTCTCCACAATGGGGCGTACCATCTTTACAATGTAGAGCATCAGATCGACGAGCCCCGAGCTTGGAAGGCGGAGCTGCTCCGCCCCTTTTACACTTAAGTGTGCACTCGAAAGTGTAATAAAAGTACTTATGTAGTTCATTTTTGAAAAGACAATAGTGTTATAATTTTCCCAGTGATTGTTGTCACTTTTGTTTGTTCAATAAAATTTCCCCCCCCCCAAGTGGGTGGCTTAGTTGCGAATCCGTTTCGCCTAAGTTTTAGACAAAAAAAATCCTACCGAGTGATGAGCCAGCCTTTCACTCGGAGGCTTAGCCGCGAATCCGTTTCGCCTAAGTTTCAATAAAATCCTGCTGAGTGGCGAGCCAGCCTCCCACTCGGAGGCTTAGCTGCAGTCCAAGTACTCGCCTAAGTTTTAAAAATCCTACCGAGTGATGAGCCAGCTGAGGGAGTCCTGGACTAGGGGGTGTCCGGACAGCCGGACTATCATCGTCCGCCGGACTCCAAGACTACGAAGATACAAGATTGAAGACTCCGTCCCGTGTCCGGATGGGACTTTCCTTGGCGTGGAAGGCAAGCTTGGCAATATGGATATGTAGATCTCCTACCATTGTAACCGACTCTGTGTAACCCTAGCCCTCTCCGGTGTCTATATAAACCGGAGGGCTTTAGTCCATAGGACATAACCTCCATTACAACAATCATACCATAGGCTAGCTTCTAGGGTTTTGTGTCCTTGATCTCGTGGTAGATCCACTCTTGTAATACACATCATCAATATTAATCAAGCAGGACGTAGGGTTTTACCTCCATCAAGAGGGCGCCGAACCTGAGTAAAACATCGTGTCCCTTGTCTCCGTTACCATCCGCCTAGACGCACAGCCGGGACCCCTACCCGAGATCCGCCGGTTTTGACACCGACATTGGTGCTTTCATTGAGAGTTCCTCCGTGTCGCCACCGATAGGCTCGATGGCTTCTTCAACAAGAATGCCGCCTGTGGTGAGACTTTTCTCCCGGACAGATCTTCAGATTCGGCGGCCAGATCGCGGGCCAACTCTTGGCCATCCGAGCAGATCGAAGCTACACCCTCGCCATCGTCGTTCGAATCCTAAACTTCACGGCCGACATCCGTGGGGACTTGATCTTTGACGGACTCGAGCCACACCGAGCGTGCCGCGCTGTCACGATGGGCATGATTTAGCTCATGCCGACAAAGGCCTTGGTGGCTGCACACGAATCCGCTTCCAGCCTTTAGTCCGAGCCGACGCCAGACGAGGACCGGTGGCTGACACCGCCGGGCTGCAACTTCCGCGCGATGGAGCCAAACTCGACCTTGTCCCCATAAAGCTCGTGGACTCGAGGTGCCGGACTTCGCCGACTCAACCTCCGCGCCTCGCCAATCGAATCCGATTACGCCGATCATGGAGTTCACCGCGCGACATCTTTCAAAGACTCGCTTTTGGCGACATCCTAAATTCGCTAAAGCATCTCTCGCTATCCGGAGAGACCTGGCCGGACTATGGCCAGGATGGTTGTGGCGCGGACGACGAAGAAATTCAGAGCCCACCCGCCACCCACTTTGTAGCCACTGTCAACAATCTAACCGACATGTTAGACTACGATTCAAGACATCAACGATATGGACGATGATGCCGAGATTTAACAGAACCAGCGCCACAGGCACCGGAAGACCACCCCAAAGATGTGAAGTATATATGGTGGATACCCCAAAAGGAAGAGACGACGAGGAACAACGGGCGTGGCAAAGGATAATCCTGCCGATAAACACCAAACGGCGACGAAGCGCCGCCTCAAGCCCCGCCTTTGGCAAAGACAAGATTCCCAACGACTCCAGCGTTAGAGCAGACAAATCGGTGGACGCACTTAACATGCAACCAAGCAACCACCCGAACAGGACGAATCGGATAATCAATCCAATCCCGCGAAACCAACAGTCCAGACGACCTCACACCGACATACCACCGAGCATAAAACCTTCATGGAAGACTCTGCCGCCACCGCAAGAAGCTTGAAGAAGGAAAACGGAAGCTCAAAACAGCGAAAGACATACTTAGAATGAGGTGGAGCAAAGTACTCAAGACCGCAGACAAATATGGCAATGACCACCAATCAAAGAGCTATCCGCGCAAGTCAGCTGCCAGACTTTGACGAGGAAGCCATAGAGCCCTCACAGTCAAAAAACAAAGAGGCCGCCTGGCCGGATAGACAACCAGATGCCAGGCCAAAATCAAGCGGCGCCGCACATAAGCCAACTCATGACCCTGGGAAAATAGATGGCCCAGCCAGGTCCATTTATGGGCCAAAAAAGCGGGCCCCAGGAAGAAGCACAACACGTCAAGTGTTCGAAGACAACGGCACACCCAAATACAGGGGCGCCACACACCCACTATTTTTCACCAATGAGGTCCTGGACCACGAATTCCCAGCAGGGTTTAAACCCATAAACATAGAGGCTTACGACGGAACAACAGACCCTGGAGTCTGGATAGAGGATTACATACTACACATACATATGGCTAGAGGAGATGATCTCCACGCCATAAAATATCTACCCCACAAGCTCAAAGGGCCAGCTTGGCACTGGCTCAAAAGTGAAGGAAATATGCCCTAGAGGCAATAATAAAGTTATTATTTATTTCCTTATTTCATGATAAATGTTTATCATTCATGCTAGAATTGTATTAACCGGAAACATGATACATGTGTGAATGCATAGACAAACAATATGTCACTAGTATGCCTCTACTAGACTAGCTTGTTAATCAAAGATGGTTATGTTTCCTAACCATGAACAAAGAGTTGTTATTTGATTAACAAGGTCACATCATTAGTAGAATGATCTGATTGACATGACCCATTCCATTAGCTTAGCACACGATCGCTTAGTATGTTGCTACCGCTTTTATCCATGACTTATACATGTTCCTGTAACTATGAGATTATGCAACTCCTGCTTATCGGAGGAACACTTTGGTGCTACCAAATGTCACAACGAATCGGGTGATTATAAAGGAGTACTACAGTGTCTCCAAAGGCGATGTTGGGTTGGCGATTTCGAGATTAGGTTTTGTCACTCCGATTGCCTGGAGAGGTATCTTCGGCTCCTCGGTAATACACATCATCAAGCCTTGCAAGCATTACAACTAATGAGTTAGCTGTGAGATGATGTATTACGAATCTAGTAAAGAGACTTGCCGGTAACGAGATTGAACTAGGTATTGATACCGACGATCAATCTCGCAAGTAACATACCGATGACAAAGGAACAACGATGTTGTTATGCGGTCCGACCGATAAAGATCTTCGAGAATATGTAGGAACCAATATGGGCATCCAGGTCCCGCTTATTGGTTATTGACCGAGACGGTCTCGGTCATGTCTACATTGTTCTCGAACCGTAGGGTCCGCACGCTTAAGGTTTCAAGACTATTATATTATGAGTTTATGTATTTTGATGTATCAAGAAGTTCGAGTCCCGGATGTGATCACGAACATGACGAGGAGTCTCAAATGGTCGAGACATAAAGATTGATATATTGGAAGCCTATATTTGAGTTCGGAATGGTTCCGTGAAATCGATTTTACCGAACACCGGGGTTACTGAACCTCCCGGGGTTAATGGGCCTTAGTGGGCCATGAGGGAAAGGAAGAGGGCGGCCACAGGTCACAGCGCCTCCCCCTAGTCCGAATAGGACAGGAGGGGGCGCGCTCTTCCCTCTTTCCCCCCCCAATCCTACTCCAACTAGGAAGGGGGGAGTCCTACTCCCTGGGAGTAGGACTCTCCGGCCGCCTCCTCTAGGCCGGCCGCAACCCCCTTGCTCCTTTATATACGGGCAGGGGGCACCCTAGAACACACAAGTTTGATCTACGGATCGCCTTAGCCGCAGCGGTGCCCCTTCCACCATATTCCACTCGGTCATATCGCCGCTGCTTAGGCGGCTCTCGCGCCGTAGAACATCAAGATCGCCACCACGCCGTCGGCCGATGGAACTCTCCTCACACTCGGCTGGATCGAGTACGAGGGACGCCATCAAGCTGCACGCGTGTCAAGAACTCGGGGCGCCGGAGTAACGGCGCCGGATTGGTCGGATCGCGAGGAGAACGACGACTACTTCCTCGATGTTGTGATCGCTTCCGCTTCGGTTCACGAGGGTACGAGACAACACTCTCCCTCTCGCTGCTATACATCACCATGATCTTACGTGTGCGAGGAAATTTTTGAAATTACTACGCTCCCCAACAAAGGGCATCCGAGCCTAGGTTCTTTATGGTTTGATGTTTTGCACGAGTAGAACACAAGTGAGTTGTGGGCGATACAAGTCATACTACCTACCAGCATGTCATACGTTGGTTCAGCGGTATTGTGAGATGAAGCGCCCGACCGACATTACGCCAGACGCTTACGCGAGACTGGTTTCACCGCCACGAGCACTCGCTGCTTAAAGGTGACCGGCGGGTGTATGTCTCTCTCACTTTAGTTGAACTGAGTGTGGCTACGCCCGTCCTTGAGAAGGTTAAAACGGAGTCTATTTGACGAAGTATCGCTGTGGTTTTGATGCGAGGTGAGATTGGTTCTTGCTTAAGCCCGTAGCAGCCACGTAAAATTTGCAACAACAAAGTAGAGGACGCCTAACTTGTTTTTGCAGGCATGTTGTGATGTGATATGGTCAAGACGTGATGCTATATTTTATTGTATGAGATGATCATGTTTTGTAACCGGTTATCGGCAATCGGAAGGAGCCATATGGTTGTCGCTTATTGTATGAAATGCATCGCTTCAGTAATGCTTTACTTTATCACTAAGCGTAGCGATAGTCGAGAAGCATAAGATTGGCGAGACGACAACGATGCTACGATGGAGATCAAGGTGTCGCTACGGTGACGATGGTGATCATGATGGTGCTGCAGAGATGGAGATCACGAAGCACAAGATGATGATGACCATATCATATCACTTATATTGATTTGCATGTGATGTTTATCTTTATGCATCTTATCTTGCTTTGATCGACGGTAGCATTATAATATGATCTCTCACTAAATTATCAAGAAGTGTTCTCCCGAGTATGCACTGCTGCAAAGTTCGTCGTGCCTGCACACCACGTGATGATCGGGTGTGATAAGCTCTACGTCCATCTACAACGGGTGCAAGCCAGTTTTGCACACGCAGAATACTCGGGTTATACTTGACGAGCCTAGCATATGCAGATATGGCCTCTAACACGGAGACCGAAAGGTCGAGCGTGAATCATATAGTAGATATGATCAACATAAGATGTTCACCATTGAAAACTACTCCATTTCACGTGATGATCGGTTATGGTTTAGTTGATTTGGATCACGTGATCACTTAGATGACTAGAGGGATGTCTGCTAAGTGGGAGTTCTTAAGTAATATGATTAATTGAACTTAAATTTATCATGAACTTAGTACCGATAGTATCTTGCTTGTCTATGTTTGATTGTAGATAGATGGCTCGTGCGTTGTTCCGTTGAATTTTAATGCGCCCTTGAGAAAGCAAAGTTGAAAGATGATGGTAGTAATTACACGGATCGGGTCCAGAATCTCGAGGATTATCCTCATTGCTGCATTGTAAGAGTTACGCCCCGGATGCACCGCTAGGTGCCAGTGCCTGCTGCAGAAGCAACACCGATGTTATGAACGCCTCGCAGAGAAAAGCTGATGACTACTCTATAGTTCAAGGTGCCATGCTTTACGGCTTAGAACCGACTTCAACGACGCTTTTGAACGCTCATGGAGCATATGAGATGTTCCAGAGTTGAAGTTGATATTCCAAATGTAATGCCCGGATTGAGAGATATGAAGTCTCCAATAAGTTCTATAGCTGCAAGATGGAGGAGAATAGTTCACAAGGAGCACATACTCAAAATGTCCGGGTATTACAATCACTTGACTCAACCGGGAGTTAATCTTCCTGATGATTGTGTCATTGATGTAATTCTTCAATCACCGCCACCAAGCTACAAAGGCTTCGTGATGACCTATAATATGCAAGGGTTAGTAAAGACTATACCGAGCTCTTTGCAATGCTAAAGGCTGCGGAGGTAGAAATCAAGAAGGAGCATCAAGTGTTGATGGTCAATAAGACCACTAGTTTCAAGAAGAAAGGCAAAGGGAAGAAGAAGGGAACTTCAAGAAGAACAGCAAGCAAGTTGTTGCTCAGAGAAGAAACCCCACCGACCTAAGCCTGAAATCGAGTGCTTCTACCGCAAGCGATCGGTCACTGAAGCGAACTGCCCCAAGTATTTGGCGGATAAGAAGGATGGCAAGGTGAACAAAGGTATATGTGATATACATGTTATTGATGTGTACCTTACTAGAGCTCGCAGAGCACTGGTATTTGATAATCGGTTCTGCTAATATTTGCAACTCAAACAGGACTACGGATTGCTTAACACCGCAAAGGACGAGGTGACGATGCGCTGGGAAATGGTTCCAAAGTCGATGTGATCGCGGTCGGCACGCTACCTCTACATCTACCTTCGTGATTAGTTTTAGACCTAAATAATTGTTATTTGGTGCCTGCGCTGAGCATGAACATTATATCTGGATCTTGTTTGATGCGAGACGGTTATTCATTTAAATCGAGAATAATGGTTGTTCTATTTATATGAGTAATATCTTTTATGGTCATGCACCCTTGAAGAGTGGTCTATTTTTGATGAATCTCGATAGTAGTGATACACATATTCATAATGTTGAAACCAAAAGATGCAGAGTTGATAATGATAGTGCAACTTATTTGTGGCACCGCCGCTTAGGTCATATCGTGTAAAACGATGAAGAAACTCCATACCGATGGACTTTTGGAGTCACTTGATTATGAATCACTTGGCACTTATGTAACCGTGCCTCATGGGCAAGATGACTAAAACCCCGCTTCTCCGTACTATGGAGAGAGCAACAGATTTGTTGGAAATCATACATACAGTATGTATGTGGTCCGATGAATGTTGAGGCTCGTGGCGATATCGTTATTTTCTCACCTTCACGATGATTTAAGCAGATATGGGTATACCTACTTAATGAAACATAAGTCCTAAACATTTGAAAAGTTCAAAGAATTTCAAAGTGAAGTTGAAAATCATCGTAATAAGAAAATTCAATTTCTACGATCCGATCGTGGAGGTGAATATTTGAGTTACGAAGTTTGGTCTACATTTGAAACAATGCGAATAGTTTCAAGAACTCACGCCACCCGAACACCACAACGTAATGGTGTGTCCGAACGTCAGAATCGTATTTTACTAGATATGGTGCGATCTATGATGTCTCTACAGATTTACCGCTATTGTTTTGGGGTTGTGCTCTAGAGACGGCCGATTCACACCGAATAGAACACCGCCGAAACTGCTGAGACGACACCTTATGAACTGTGGTTTAGCAAGAAACCAAAGTTGTCGCTTTTAAAGTTTGGGGATGCGATGCTTATGTGAAAAAGCTTCAACCTGATAAGCTCGAACCCAAATCGGAGAAATGTGTCTTCATAGGATACCCAAAGGAGACAGTTGGGTACACCTTCTATCACAGATCCGAAGGCAAGACATTTGTTGTTAAGAATGGATCCTTTCTAGAGAAGGAGTTTCTCTCAAAGAAGTGAGTGGGAGGAAAGTAGAACTTGATGAGGTAATTGTACCTTCTCCCTTACTTGAAAGTAGTTTGTCGCAGAAACCGGTTTCGAGACATCTACACCAAGTAATGAGGAAGTTGATGATGTTGATCATGAAACTTCAGATCAAGTCACTACGTAACCTCGAGATCAACCAGAGTAAGATCCGCACTGAGTGGTACGGTAATCCTGCTCGAAATCGTGCTACTAGATCATGATGAACCCGCGAACTATGAAGAAGCGATGGTGAGCCCAGATGTCGCAAAATGGCTTGAGGCCATGAAATCTGAGATGGGATCCATGTATGAAAACAAAGTATGGATTCTTTGGTTGACTTGCCCGAGGGTAGGCAAGCAATAGAAAACAAGTGGATCTTCAAGAAGAAGACCGACGCCGACGGTAATGTTATCGTTTACAAAGCTCGACTTGTTGCAAAGGGTTTTCGACAAGTTCAAGGGGTTGACTACGATGAGACCTTCTCACCAGAAGCGATGCTTAAGTCCGTCCGAATCATGTTAGCAATTGCCGATTTTATGATTATGAAATTTGGCAAATGGATGTAAAGACTGCATTCCTCAATGGATTTCGAAGAAGAGTTGTATATGATGCAACCGAAGGTTTTATCGATCCAAAGGAAGCTAACAAAGTGTGCAAGCTCCAATGATCCATTTATGGACTGCAAGCATCTCGAGTTGAATAAACGCTTTGATAGTGTGATCAAAGTATTTGGGTTCATACAGCACTTTTGGAGAAGCCTCAGATTTACAAGAAAGTGAGTGGAGCTCAGAGCATTTCGATATTATATGATGACATATTGCTGATCGGAAATGATATAGAATTTCTCGATAGCATAAAGGATACTTGAATAAGAGTTTTTCAATGAAAGACCTCGTGAAGCTGCTTACATATTGGGCATTAAGATCTATAGATATAGATCAAGACGATTAATTGACTTTCACAAAGCACATACCTTGACAAAATTTTGAAGAAGTTCAAATGGATCAAGCAAAGAAAGGGTTCTTGCCTGTGTTACAAGGTGTGAAGTTGAGTAAGACTCAATGCCCGACCACGCAGAAGATAGAGAGAAATGAAAGATGTTCCTATGCTTCAGCCATAGGCTCTATCATGTATGCAATGCTGTACCTGCACTGATGTGTGCCTTGCTATAAGCTTAGCAGGAGGTACCAAAGTAATCCAGAGTGGATCATCGACAGCGGTCAAGAACATCCCGAAATACCGAAAAGGACTAAGGATATGTTTTCGATATGGAGGTGACAAAGAGCTCATCGTAAACGGTTACGTTGATGCAAGCTTTGACATCGATCCGACGATGCTAAATCGCAGATCGGATACGATTTACACTAAACGGAGGAGCTGTCATTGGTGCAGTTCTAAACAAAGCGTCAGAAGCGGATCTACATGTGAAGCGGAGTACATAGCAGCTTCGAAGCAGCTAATGAAGGAGTCTCGATGAAGGAGTTCATATCCCATCTAGGTGTCATACCTAGTGCATCGGGTCCAATGAAAATCTTCTCGTGACAATATCGAGCAATTGCCTTAGCGGAATCCATATTTCACAAGAGGACCAAGCACATCAAAAGACGCCTCAATTCCATCCGGATTTAGTCCGTGGGAGACATAGAGATTTGTAAGATACATACGGATCTCGAATGTAGCGCACCTGCTGACTAAGCCTCTTCCACGAGCAAAACATGATCAACACCAAGACTCCATGGGTGTTAGAATCATTACTATGTAATCTAGATTATTGACTCTAGTGCAAGTGGGAGACTGAAGGAAATATGCCCTAGAGGCAATAATAAAGTTATTATTTATTTCCTTATTTCATGATAAATGTTTATCATTCATGCTAGAATTGTATTAACCGGAAACATGATACATGTGTGAATGCATAGACAAACAATATGTCACTAGTATGCGTTCGGGTCACCGAACAACTTCTGACGCGAAAAACTAATTTTTCATGTCGCCCCATTCGAAAGTGGCTATCAAGCACTATTGGGACGTGAAGCTTTTGTCCGCTTCAACGCCATACCACATTACGCGTCTCTTACACTTAAAATGCCCGGTCCACGTGGCATCATTTCCTTGCGAGGGTCATGTAAAGACCCCGGTGTCGGGGCCGGGCATCTCTCTGTGGCCTCGAACACCTATGGGGCACTGGGGGCCCCTTCTAGTCCGGCAAGGGAGCGGGGGTCGTGCGCAGAGCAGATCGAGGTCGAGCGCGCGGGGGAGAAGGGCGATTTTTACCAGCTTCGGGGCTCTCCGGGGAGATAAGACCCCTACTGCTGCTTTGCGTTTGTTATTTTGATCTTGCTCGGGCATGCGAGCATATGGTGGTGTTGTGGTCGTCGAATGGACCGAACCCCCTCTACGCGCGCATGGGCCTCCCTTTATACTCAAGGGGGGATCCACAGGTGGCAGCGAGGAAGAGGGGTAGAAAGGTAAAATCGCGGTTGGTACAACAAAGGACCAACAAAGACCCCTACCTAACTCGATGGCAGGGACAGGGGCATTAAATGCCCGTCCGGCCGCCTCCAATAGTGCGGGAGTGTCCGCTATGAGCCACCGTTGCCACGATGGCGCCTCTCAGCCCGCTTGCCACCGCTTCGCATGGCTGCGCAGCAGTCGCGCCACGCGCCCATGGGATGGCCTTGTGTTGACACGCCGCCGATGCGCCGGAGTTTGGTGGTAGCCTTGCCGCGGCAAGTGCCTTGCCGCTGCCCTTTTCTTTGTTGTGCCGGCAAGCTTGCAGGCCGTCCGTCTTGCCGAGCGCGAGGTCCTACGGCAAGTCTCGAGATGCCTGTGTTGGCCTTCCCGGCAAGCTCCTCTTGCCGGGCCTTCGCTTTTGGTTAATACTTTGTTCTTGAATGGCAGTAATAGGAAATGGCGGAGGGTCTTGGCGGCGCCTCGACAAGCCTTGCCGCTGGGCGCTGCGTGCTTGCCTGCGGCACAAGTTCGGGTACTAAGGCACGCCATACTTTAGTACACCGACAGAGCCCCGGCCTGGGCCATACACGTGCCGAAGCGTTGTTGGGCCAGGCCCAAAACAGCAGAAGCACGCTGGGCCCGGGTCCACTCAAAATTGGCCTCCGTGCCCACCGTGTTTCCCGCAAACGGCAGACGCTGCCGATTGCTGCGTCAGGGGAGACGTGGGTGGCGTGGGCGATCTTTTATATGCCCACCCCGGTGATCACGGGCAGGGTGAGGTCATTTCATCCACCGCCTGCCCGCTTTCGCCATGCGGCTCCTATGCGTGGGGGTCGGGCGGCAAGGTGGGAGACCGAGCCACGGGTGAAGATGGCGAGTCGGCCCGCGCCGCCTCCTCCTTGTGCCCCGACATGGCTGAGTGGGCGGCGAGCCCCACCTCGCCTCTTTAAAAGGGCGGAAGGGGAGCACAATAGTCCCAAGACTTCCTCTTCTTCCTTCGCTTCACAACTTCAGCATTTTTCCTCCCATCTGCCATGGAGGGCGGAATCTCGGTCCTTCAACGGTAGCAGCGAGGGTCGCCTCAGTAGCGCGGTCTCCCTATCCCGCACCTGTGGTGGCGGAGCCGGCCACAAGGGGGAGAGGGAGGGGGCGAGGCCGCGGACGAGGTTGAGGACGTGGTCGGGCGTCGGGACGGCGGCCGAGGCGGTGCGCCACCCCGCCTCGCCGCAGCTCCTCTCCTCGAGGCGGTCCATACCGAGACGACCCGTGGAGTTCTTTCATCAAACCGCGCCGAGCACTGTCGCCGCCCGCTTCCGGCCCATTTATGAGCGCTGATGGAACCGGATCAGCCCGAGATGTTGAGTTGCGCATGAGGGGCTGCGGATCAGCGGCACTCGAGTTGGTGTCGATTCCAGCCCCGCGTGATGTACTTCGATCGGGGTGGAAGACGTCGCTCAAGATCCACAGCTTGACGGCGGGTTTACCCTCCATTTTAAGTTAATGGAGGGCGACCTTCGCCGCCAAGGTCTGGGACTCCGGGCGCCGGGCGAGATGCTGCGTGGACAGCTCCTCCGATAGCGAAGGCCCCTCTCGAGCGAGAGGATGAGGAGGGGAGCGACAATGACGACGAGGATGGCGGGTCTGACTAGGTGTCTGACGCGCCTCACAAGGCCACCGGGCGACCCCATCATCCTGGCTTGCCTGGCCTTCAACTCCCCGGGCCGCCTCCTTGGGGCTGGCGAGGAGGTCCTAAGAGGAAGAGGGGTGGCGGCAAGGCCGTCTGTCGAGTACGAGGGCGAGGAGCCCTCGACAGCAGGCCGACGTCCCGCCGCCTGCCTTCAAGCTCTCGCCTCCGACGCCTCCGCCTCCGCCAAGCTCCCCGGCCGCCCCCGGGTGTTCTCTTGAGGTCTTCGCGCCAGAGCTCACCTAGGCGCCTTTGTTCTCCCCGGCAAGCTTCTTGCCGGGCCTCCTTGACCTACTTCCTCAAGAGAGAAACAGAGAGGGATTACGGTATCTTATCTTCTTAATTTGTAAGCCTTCGGCCTTAGCGATATTCAAAATCAGAATCCTCTCTATCATGTTTTTCATCCTCTATGGGCTTGTAATGGAATGGGATGTTTTTTAGTGAAAAGAGGGAATGCTTGCCGGATAGCGCCCTTTACTTGACACAGGTTTTGTATGTTTCACCCCACGCTTCTAGGGAACTTGTCGCAAACACGCTGCGTTGAGTACGAACGCCAAGAGTTCACGCCGGCGTGTTTTTCCGCAAGAAACCTTGTCGTGCCGCTTGCATCGCTTTGTGTTGTTGAGCGGACTCGAAACAAATCAAGGGCTTAACTTGGCTGCGACTCGCCTCCGCCAAGACAGCTTTCTTTTTACATGGCGCACTCGTTCAAGGACGTGGCTCCGCTTCCCCCAGCCCATAAGAGGATGCATAATGAGGGATGAAAAACTTATCTGGCGCTGCAGCCCCTGGCGACTCTAACTTGCCGGGGAGGAACCTTGGTAGTTGCAGCCCCCGGTGATTCTAGCTTGTCGGGACGCCGGAGCCTGCGCCCTTTTCCTTTGCTCTTTCCTTGCCGCTGTTATTCTAGTCATGAGAACAATTTTAGACAGCGCAGTAATAAACTATTTTTCGTAACGTAACTTCGCGATGGGCAACGCAATGCTGTGTTTTGTCCTTGGTATGTTCACACTTCACGCTTTTAGGAACTTGCCGGGCATACACGCTTGCCGAGTGCGGAACATCAGAGCCTGTCGGGCGTGTAGCCTCCGCAAGAAACCTCGTCGGGCTTAGTCATAGCCAAGACTTTCATTGTTTGAGCGGACTCAAAACAAATCAAGGGCGCAGCTTAGCCATGAGTCGCCTCCTCACAAGCACAAGTTTCTCATACAAAGGACGCCCCACGCAAAGATTGCCACATTACTTCCTTCTATCCCATTACGCATCTTTGTACGCTTTACCCCACGCTTATAGGGAACTTGCCGCGCTTAACACACCGGGCTGAGTGCGGAACATCACCTGCCTGCGGGCGGTGTTGTTTCTGCAAGAAACCTTCGCCGCCAGGCCAAGACTTGTATTGCTGAGCGGACTCGAAACAAAGCAAGGACGCAACTTAACCACGAGTTGGTTCCTCTACGGACAAGCTTAACGCACAAGGCACTAACGCTCGAGGAAGTAACATAAAAGTTTAGGACAGAAAGGGCTCAGACTCAAGAGCGACTTAGCTTTTCCGTTTTCTACGATCCGCGAGGCCGCATTCTCCCTTGTCTTCCTCCCTTGTATGTTTTCACCTCGCCACTGTGGAACTCCGCCGTGCGAACACACTCGCCGGTGCGGACGCGCCACGTACCGGGCGGTGTTGTCCCCGCAGAGGAACTCGCCGGGCTAGCTGCAGCGTGCTTTTTATTGTTCAGCGGACTCAAACAGATCAAGGGCTTAACTTAGCCACGATTCGTCCCTTTGGCGCACAGTGTTCTTCATACAAGGTAATGGATTTTCGTGAATGCAACTCAAAAGTTCGAACTGGTTGTTTTCTTCGTTTTACCGGTCGGGCGGAGCTTGATGGCACGTCTTCGACGGCAGCGCGGCACTCCGGAGAGGTGCGCTTGCCGGAGGGGGCGCCACAGCCTGTCCTTGCCGGGCTTAGATTTTGGTAGATCTGCTCTACTTTCTTGCATTTGCCGGCAGAGCTCGATGGAAAGGCCTCGACGGCAGCCGCAAAGACCTCGGAGAGGCGCGCTTGTCGGAGTGGACACTGTGAGCTGTTTTTGCCAGACTTGGCTTTTCTTTCCTCGGGAGCTTCAAATAACGCAGTGGCTTGCTCTCCCTCTGCGGGTTGCCGCTTCCCAGAGATCTTGTCGGTGCAGATAAGTGCATCCTTCTTGTCGCTTTTGGACAGAGATGACACTTAACGGACCAGGCATTTTGAGCACATTGTATGCATAGTGAGAGGCTGCCATGAACTTGGCGAGCGCAGATTTGCCTAGTATCCCATTGTAGGGCAACGGATATCGCAACGCCAAATGTGACTTTCTCGTCTCTAAAGTTTAACTCGCTGTCAACGCCACCGGCAACGTGATCTTCCCTTTGGCTTGCTCCTTCCCAGATTTATCCCTTGAATGTACCAGCTTTTCGAGCTCATTGCGGGATTTGAGTTTCTTGAGCACCGCGAGGAAATCAGGTTCAGCCGCCCCGGCCACAACCAACATCTTCGTGACCTTGAGGTTGGCGGATTGTTGGTGAGACCAACATCGGTAGCACCCGATCGCTGTGACGCGATCGATGATCTCAACGTCAAGACGATGGGTGTGCCGACCACTTCAGGCTTATATGACTCGACGGACGGCTCCTCCGCTCACTTTCGCACCCACTGCTTGAGTTGGCGGTGCGAGGTGTGTAGAGAGGCGCCGCTGGTGCACAACACCTCTGGCTTCCTCAAACTCCTGGTCTTCAGTCCCATCTTCCTCCATCTCATCATCCTCATCTTCATCTTCGCTTTGTCGCGCCGCTGGGAGGCCTGCCTCTTGTCAGCGGTGTTCTCCCCAAGGGAAGCTTTGCCGGATCCTCCGCCACCTCCCCTGGCTCTCTCCTTATCGCGCGTCAGATTAGCTTCTCAGGCTCCGCCATCCGCCTTCTACTTTTTTGCAGGTTTGGAGATCATGGCCCTTGGTGCGTGGATCTTGTAATAATGCTTGCCGGAGCTATCCGCTTGTCGGCGGCTACGACGGCCTCACCGAGTAATCAGCTTTGGCCTTGTCGGAACCGGCCCGCTGCCGGAATGCTCAACAGCCAAAGACATCCTTAGCCTTTCTTTTTTCTATTGCTCCGCCACCGTTCTTCTTGCCGGGCGGCATCCTCACCGCCGATCCTTCTGCTCCTCGCACTTCGAATCTTCCTCCTTCCTCAGCCCGCACACTTGTCGGCCAGAGCATAGAGCTCACGACATCTCGATCTTGCTCATCGCCATCTCTCCTCATCCCGCGTTGCTCACGCTCGTGGAACGCACGATAACCGCGCAGGTGGACGCTCGGGATGTCAACACAGACTTGGCTGAATCTTCAGATGTACTTTGCTTAGGGCTCCCTTCCTTCGACGAGCAAATGCAGTCGCTTCGCCATGGGTTTGTGGTCGCCCGAAAGGCGCCGACAAACTGATGACACAGTCCACCCATGAAGAGATAGAGCCGTCCGCAAGTGCATGAGCCAAGATCTCGACGGGGGGCTTGAGTACCGCCGGAAGTAGTTGGCTAGATCTTCGTCGCGCCCGCAGCCTCGCACCGCGATGGTGTAGATGCCGAGGAACTCCGACGGATGTATCCTGCCATCATACTTTCGCACGCTCGCTTGAAGTTCTTGGTTTGGGCCACCGACTTGCCGCAGCTCACGGTGAACGCAGGGCAACCTGCCGCGGTACCATAAGTCGCCTGCTCCCCTAGTGCATGCACGCCGACAAGGCCCTGACGCTGGTCGATTGACGCCGCTGCTTTCTCCGCGCCGGCGCGAAAAGCGCGCGCTCGTGGTTGCCATTCTGGAGAACGTGGCGCTGATCACGGCGAAGTTCAAGGGTCCGACGACGCAGTGGAGTCGGCGCCGGGGTTGGCCCAAATGAGCCGGGCGATCTTGGCCTCGGGCTGAGTGCACGGAGGTGGCACCCCCAGCAGTCTTGTCGGCGCTGGCTCGCGCCGGCGTTTGCCGGGCCGCGACGCTTTGGTCGCCGGGCTTGTCACCATATGGCCGATGAGGCTGAATGGTCATCCTCCGCTGCCGATCTTGTGCGGCGCCAAGGGTAGTCTAGAAGCAGCTGGCTCGGCCGCGCCTCGGTTGTCTTGGGTGGTGGCGACGAAGCGGCGCGAGGAACGGATGTGCTGGACTCCCAACCGGATTGGGAGGCGCAACACCCCGCCCCGGCGACAGAGCCTGCCAAAGATGCGTGCATGCATGTCGACTCGAAGGCCCCGCGACTCCACCAGCTTGGCTTTGTTCCAGTGCAAGCACGGTGCTTAGGAGCACCGGGCGCTGCTGACCTTGCACCTCCGGGAAGGGTGTGGTGTTCGCACGTCGCCGACGCTATGGGCCTTTGTTTTTGGATCTCGTGACGACGTGAGTCCCACCATCGGCGCCGCCGCCGCTGGCCGACCCACCGCCCGCTGTTCGCGGTGGTGGCGGAATCGATGTAGACGAGCGCCACCAAGGGCTTCTTCTTCGTGGCATGTTGACGCCGACGTTGATGCAGCGCGCGAGATCGGATCGATGCTCACGACTCGACAAGGCCTTTACTCGGGCGCGGCCAGAGATGTCGGGCCGGCGCTCGGGCTCGAACACCTATGGGGCAATCGGGGCCCTTCTAGTCCGCAAGGGAGCGGGCTCGTGGCGCAGAGCGATCGAGGTCGAGCGCCATGGGAGATTCGGGCGATTTACCCAGCCGGGCTCTCCGGGAGATAAGACCCCACCGCTTTTTGTGTTTGTTATTGATCTTGCTCGGGCATGCGAGCATATGGTGGTGTTGTGGTCGCCGACGGACCGAACCCCCACGCGCGCATGGGCCTCCCTTTATACTCAAGGGGGATCCATGTGGCAGCGAGGGAAGAGGGGTAGAAAGGTAAAATCGCGGGTTGGTACAACAAAGGACCAACAAAGGACCCTTACCTAACTCCCGACGCAGACCGACAGGGCATTAAATGCCCGTCCGGTCGCTTCCAACAAAGGTGAAGGAGTGACCGCTAAGGAGCCACCGTTGCGACGATGATGCCTCTGTTAGCCCGCTTGCCACCTCGCTTCGCATGGTTGCAAGCAGTCGCGCCACGCGTCTCTTGGGATGGCCTTTGTGTTGACATCGCCGCCGGATGCGCCGGAGTTTGGTGAGGTTTTGCTGCTGCAAGTGCCTTGTCGCGTCTTTTTTTGTTGTGCCGCAAGCTTGCTGCCGTGTCTTGCCGAGCGCTGGGTCCCACGGCAAGTCTTCCGAGATGCCTAGGTTGGCCTTCCCGGCAAGCCCTCTTGCCGGGCCTTCGCTTTTGGTTAATACTTTGTTCTTGAATGGCGTAATAGGAAATGGCGGAGGGTCTTGGCGGGCGCCCGCAAGCCTTGTCACATGCAAGCGATCGCCTGCACAAGTTCGGGGTACTAAGGTACCCCATACTTTAGTACACCGACACTCGGACATGGCTAGACGAGTCCGGCACAAATAAGCTAGGGGCTCCCGAGCCGCATGCCCCATCACAAGGGGCTGAGCGTATAAGAAACAACAAGCTAATATAGACTCCGCTTTACTTATTAATATTTTTCATATACCTTTTTTCGCACGATTTTCTTTCAAACTAAGTTCCTCTCTTTTTACAGATGAACAACGGCACACCCGGCCCGTGATAACGGCACAACGGAGACACAGTGCAGACGCAAGAGGGACCCGTGGCAAGGATTCTTTTCAAATTAAGACCCCGCAAACCTTTTTTATCGCTCTTGTTGCTATAATCCTCGCTTCTCATTATAACCAGTGTGGAGCCGACGCTTTGGCATCGTCAGCCACATGACCATGCCCGCATTCTGACACTAGGGCTTAGGGAATTGTTCTTCCCATTATTATAAAGACCGAACACCTTAGGGAGTGTTCGCGCCTTGAGTTAGGCCTTATATGCATCAACTCCTAATCATGTCTTTGGTCAAATGTTGGGTTTGCCTGCCCCTGTGTTTTGCTGCCTTACGCTCAGATCATCGCTAACGCGGCACCAGTGAGAACTATCGCGACAGCCCCGCCCTGGCCGACGAGCACCTCAAGAGAGAAAGCCGAAAACCGACCGTCATGATACAAATGAGAGACTGGTCAACCACTCGATCGACAACCGAATGTTTAGAATTTCATGGACGGTATGACCATTTCGCCAGTACACACGCGCTTCAATTCGAGAGCGCTGGTATTCTGTGGGCTATATCGTAACCCCACCTCGAACTCCAATGGCTAAGTGAAAGTGATAAAGCATCATAGTCCGATTGCCTCGCTTGTTATGCTACCACCTCCTCAACAGACCGAGACGCCGATTATGTGAAATGCGCTATTTTTTAACATCCTCGCGACCTTTGTGCGTGGGGGCTAGTCAAGACTCGCCATCTTTCAAAGTTATACACATGTATACATAAACGGTCAGATAGGAGATATTTCAATACTTGGAACGACAAGTATAAAAAAGCGATTACATCATAACCATTGTTTTACAAATGTTCATTTGAACGTGACATTTTTCGAAAGCATCGCGACTTATTACACGAGCACCACGATAACTTCCCAAAATAGTGCTCGTGGTAACCGGCCGTCTCAACCCCTGGTTGCTACAATGCATCCATCTCTCGTCCAATGTGTCTTCACACGGGCAAGGGCCATCCGCGCACCCTCTATGCAGGCCGACCGCTTCATCTCCTTGATATGCGGCACCGCCCCAAGAAATTGCTGCAATAAGCCAAAGTAGCTCGTTGCCTAGGGCCTCTCTGGCCAGACATGAGCCACTATATCCGCCATGGCAAGTGAGGACAGCCTGTTCAGCTCAGCCCATTCGGCCAACCGATCGGTCAGCGGAAGTGAACGATCCGGACTATGGAATTGAGACCAAAATAGCTCTTCCGCCTTGTGATCCTTCCGCTTCGAAGTGCACAACGGCATCTCGCCGACTCGCCGCTTAAGTCCATATATGGATCCTCCGACCACACAGCCGGCCAAGCCGACATACTTTTGATCCAGAACTCGCGGGCGTAGCGGTAAAAGGCTTGCCAGCCACAATGTTCTACGGCCCGACGCGAGCTCCTCCTTCATAGCCCGCAGACGTAATCGGCATCCTTGGCTTCGCGCGTGGCCTTCACCAGTGTCTTCGCCCGATAGGGCGCCCTTTTCAAGAGCCTCATTGTGTTCTCAGAAGATCCTTAAATTTAACGCCAATTCGCCACTCTTCCCCGCTCGCAAGCAGTGCAGCCCTTTCGGCTTATAACTCCTCACGCCTCGAGGTAGCCAAGTGTTTCTTCCGCCTGCTCCTTGGCTTGAGCAAGTTCTGCACAAAGGCTCTCCACAAGAAGCAGCAGCACCATCTCGGCCAAGCATAATATTGTAAGAGGTGAGCTTTAGCCCCTTAATAGATGAATGAGGATAATCATTTACCTTGGCGACTCGCAAGTCGCTTGTTGATTAGCGCGATGTCCGTGATCTCACATCGAAAGCTGCCGTGACACTGCAACTCCATCATCCGCTAGCCCTCGACTATCCGCCACCGCATAGGAAAGGCGACACTCAAGATTGGCGATTTTGATCCTCAGACACCGTCCGCTTTCGACAACCTACCGAGTCTCGGGGTTACTATCTACACAGTATGCGACTTTCATGTGCAAACTATCAAAAGGCGATCATTTTATGTATTCTCAAACCCCGCCAAAGAACTCCTCGACGCAGACAGTAATCCGCTTACGATCGAATTCTTCCGATCACCATGCTCATCAACGACGGTGATATTCTCGAGACGACGCCTTCAAGCAGATCCTTCACTTCCCCGCCGTAACACTAGTCGGCGCCGTTAACTCTTCGCTTTCACTGGCTCGGGATACCTCCGTGACGGCACTTCAGCTCGTCCGCCTTATCCGACGGCGCAGCAGAGACGGAGGCGCTCGCTTCCATCATCTCCCGGACGAAGATCCTCAAGACGAGCTCATCTCGAGAAGGTTGCAGATCCGAATCAGAAGGTAAAATTTCGTTATCCTCGTAGCACAAATAGGGATGTTTTTCATTAATGAATTCTTCCTACTCACGGCTTGCTAGATGGCTGATTCTTTAGAGAAGATCAGGCGGCCGGGCCTCCCCGACGCAGGACCTCCGGCCAAGATTTCTACCCCGCTTAGGGGCTTTGGCCTTCGGCCTCGGAGGCGGTCCTCTTCTCCCCGAGGAGGGTTTCGGTCCCCTTCTTCAAGCGCCTTTGGCTTGGCTAGCTCCTCTCGTTTCTCCCTCGCTTTCTTCAAGGCGAACCTCCAACATTCTCGACCAAAGACGGGTCGTGCGGTCTTTGGGAGG